>JAOXYM010000015.1:24502312-24526117 GCA_028567055.1 Leptatherina wallacei | reverse complement strand
ACACAAATTAGTTTATACGGTTTACAAACCATGTATTACGCACACACAATGATATTGAGTCTATTTTCTCTCCATAAAATAACAAAAGAAACAAGATGACACAACAGTGAGCCATTTGAGTCCAAGGAGGCCATCAGCCCCTTAGGGCACTGAACCATCAGGAGCCGCATTTTGTCTCAATTACAGAGCTGTCTGAGCAGGTTGTGCACTCTGTCTATATCTCACAAGGAAAATCATTTAATCCAGAAGAGGTTTTCACATCTCACTTGTAGCCTCGAGTCAGACTCCCAGTCATACATGAATCTGAAGCACGTATCGATCCCACTCGCTAAAGACACTGTGATACACAGCATGTGTGCGTACCTGTGTTTGGGCAGTGTCGCTGCGAGTTATTCATATTCATTCAGTGAGTAAATTCAATACTACCAAGCATGTCTGCGCAGCAACATACTACTCAACTGAGTGAAGTGGTTGAATAGAGCAATATTTCAATCAGCGGCAGACGATGGGGCAGCACTGCAATCTCGAGAGGGCAGAAGCTTTTCTCATGTCACTCACTGTCAATTAAAGGAATTAAAGTTGAACACAGGCACTCAGCACTGAGAGCATATGATAGCTTTGCTTTTGTGGTGGTAGCACAGGCCTGACTGCTGATTTTTTGATCATCTGTTGCTTAATTCACCTATTTGGCCCTGAATAAAATAGTCCCACATGGAGGAAAGCATGTCTACACACTGACTTGGATGCAAAAAAAACAAAAATGTGGGTACAAATAATGTGAAAATAATGCATTCAATCTGGAGCTATCTTATAAAAAGCTGCAAAATGAAGTTATATGACTCAAGCAGTGTCACTAGAAGTTAGCGCTACGTTGCGTTTCCTAGCTGGAAACAGGATCAAGGAGGACATCCGAATGATGAAAGTGGGGAGAGCTTCATCTTTTCTTTCAGGTATTGCTTTAATCTCTGGAAATATCAGGGAAAGTATATCTAAGAAGATGCCCGTCAGTTACATAAGTTTATTGTTTGCCTGCTCAGTATGGAAACAGCCTGACGTGTTAATCTTTACCAGTTATTTCCATTCCCTATCAAAAACCGTCTTTCAAACCAGCCCAAGTGAGCCTGGAGATCTTCTGTGCATTCTTGGAGGATTTTTCAGATTTTTTTATTATTCTCATTACCCTTTTTTTTTATTCACATCTTCTAAAAGTGAACGCAAAAAACCTGCAATATCCTGCTTCACATATATTCCTCCCAGCTGGAGTTAACATATTCATTTACATATAGATTTACTCGACTAAAGCCACGTGTAGCAGCACTGATTGCTCTGTAGCTCCCGACTGAAACATTTCATCCCTTTTTCTCCACGCACGCACTAACACGGTTTTGTATGAGTCTGACAATATGGAACTGAAGGATTAAGACTACATTTCTGTTTCACCACGTGTTGGAGAAGATGGAAAACTGCAGAGTGGCATTGAACAAGCACCATTACAACAAGATTCATTCAGTTAAACACATTTTTTTCTCGACTACCCAACTCTAAAAGCTTTTTTAATGAATGCACCCTACACCCAGATTATATGTATGTGAGAGGAGGATCCTGGCTTTCATCTCTTACACTGTGATTCTAAAGCTCAGACAGATTTGAAGTGTTGCACTGGAGGAAACAAAAGATACGAGTCATAGGGTTTGTTGAGATAAGAAACACGGAGGCTACAGCAACACAGAGTAGCTCAGACTGAAACACTTGGCTATTGTTTAGTGTGCAATTGGTTTACTTAAGGCTTTGTCTCCCATTAATTAAAACCTTCCTACTTTGAGGAGACTGTAAGACTTCCCTTAGAGCTATAGCTATGCTTTGTGTTTAATGTCTGAGGGTGAAAGTTACGGCTGAAGTCTGCCCTGGTGGGAGAGGTTGTGAGAAGCTGGAAAGCTTGACAGAAAGTTCCTGTCTCTTTCTAATTGTGGTGGTCCTGGAACCTGAAAGCCAAGGTGAGTTAGCCAATTAAGCGTGCTTGTCAGAGAGGTCAACACATTCGTGTGTCCCGTCACACCACCCATCTTCTTTTTCTACTATGAACAAAGATGCTTCTGTGTATAATGGTGAAACTTTGAGTGCTTATGCAAAGCTATTCTAATGCTCCTTTTTTCAGGGGATGATCACCGAGCTTAGAGGGGGCTCATTAGCACGGCTGTAGCCTCGTCTCCGGCAAGCCTGAGTTATCACATCATCTCTAAACCCAAGGATCTGTGGCACGATAAAGAGCGCAGACACACATTTATAATCCCTTGTTACCTTACACTACCCTACCTCCTCCTCCCTTTTAATGTCCTCTGTTATATACAATAACAATTACCCATAATTCCTTTGGGGGACGCGGTGGTGGTACCGAAGCACCCTGCCTGCGACACAAACAGCCCTGTTCTTGTGGTGTGATGTAAACACCAGCTCACGACTCATCAAAGCCTGTGAGGTTCTCAATCCTCTTTAGGGGCAGGTGGATTATCCTTCCTAACCCAAATACACTCTACGCTCCCTGACTGCCACGGACAATCATGTTGGGCCACACTTCCAATACAACATAAATTACCCCCACTGAGGCGACAATTCCAGGTCAGGCAGTCAGATATAGAAATTAGCTTCATTTTTACTGCATACTTTTATACATAAAACCAGAAACACTGCAAACACTGTGTGACTTTTTCGCTTCCTGTCGTTCCTCCATTAGAATGAAAGCAGCACCAGGAACCTGTTCCTCCAGGTGACTTTCTGTTGCCTTTTTGTTTAAAATATCCCGGCATCACCTGACGTGTAAGATCACAAGGGAAAAGGAAATCATTTTCGGTAACAGTATGAGCCTAAAGGCAGCCTGCAGGTTCTTCCCACCAGAGAACGCGAGGAATGAAAGTGTGTGTGTTCTAACAACACTAATGAATGTGGGGATAGGCCACAGTTGGTGATATATCCACTTTCTTAGTCAGTTTAGAGCTCAGAGATGAGAGTGCATCTGCAGCTCAGTTAACTAAACTGGTTTTAACCAACTAACCGTGGCTAAAGAAAAGAAAAGAAGAGGATTCTTTTTCAGCTTTTCTTACTCCTCGCTGCTCGCATAATGCAGCACAGAAATGCAAACCTTTAAAATCCAGTAATTCTTTATGGAATTGGCCTTGGTGAACATCTAATCCAGCTGATTCAAGGATAAAAACACTATCTGTAACAGCTTTAGGCTAAGACCCAAGCATACCTTGCTTAAGAAGAGAAAAAAAGAAAAGAAAACCAATTCGGGACTCTGGGGAAGCACCTGTGGCCATAACACATACATGCATCATAAACACAAACAGGTATCCGATGAAGAATGCTGGAGGGAGTTTGGGGAGGAATCAATGGAAATGAACTGAACTTACGTTGATAAAGATGTGAATAAAATATCTTTCCTTAATTACATTAGTATATCAATTACTTCCGTTCCACACACTAGGGCCACATGCCAAACCCATAAAGTTAAGTTTGATTGGGAGAGAATAGACAGATTGATAGATAGATAAATAGGGCGAGAGAGAGGAGAGCGGCATAAAGACAGAGTAATCCAGTTAATGATGAACTAGAGGAGTGTTAATCAGAGTACGCGCTGGTGTGTTGATTGGATCCGCCTGCTTTGAGGGGTAATCCCATCTGCCGCATGAGGAGGGGGTGAAGCTGCAGCTAGAGGGGACAGCTATTCAGAGACTGATCTGCTAAAACTCAAGTAAGACATCAGGGTCTGTTGGGTGCAATTTCTCAGTGCCTTTGAAAACGAATGAAAACAAGTGGGAACGTGTGGTGCAGCAGATAAACCTGGGCAGGTTGGGCACGCTCAGTGCATCCGAGTGTTTACGAGCGCCGAGGAATAAGGGCTTCACGGCCAGCATAATGTCAGTCGAGTCAGCCGGTTAGAAGCAGCCCAAACTCTGAGTCATGCTTTTTCTGGCCAATCAATATGTGCGATCATCAGTTGAGCCCTGACCCCATGATCAGGCTGGAAGAATATTTATGCAGCAGTTACTGTGTCAGAGTCTGGTTTCCACGAAGAGGGCAATCTCTCCCTCCTTTTGTCAGCACAGAAGAAGAGCAGAGGAAGTAATAGAGCTGATTTATTTGCTGCTGCCTGGCGGAGCTGGATCTCAGCTTACTAATGCACCTTACGTATGTCCACCTTAACAGTGGCTGCTTTCCAGTCCTGCAGCCTTATTGCAAGTGCTTGTTTCTCTCACTGAAGCGCTAGCAGCTTTAACTGTAATCCCCTACACACTATACGATGCCTGATCTTAGAGAATCCCCACAAGGCCGCTGTCCCACATTTCTCTTGGCACCTTTTAGTCTATATTTCTCTCTTTGTGCCACAGTACCCCTTGGCAGTGTCCTGGTTTTATCTCCCTCCACGTGCCACGGTACAACAGCCTGAACCACAGCCAGCACTGGTCTGCCCGACCCAAAGCCCTGGCACACGCCGGGCCACCGCTCACGTGAGAGATTAACTCCACACCGCTCTCCTCTCTGCTGTCAGCTACGCTCTGCTGGCTGCCAGGCCGCTCATATGGAACCATTTCTACAGATTAGCCTTCTGCAGACGGGAGGCTGACGATGTTACTTCATGTTAAACATGTCAAGCCTCAAAAGCTCATAAACAGCAGCGAGCCAGTCACAGGCAAAAGTTAACAAAGGCCTCTTTTCACAATGTACCTGTCCTCAGTGATGCAACTAAGAAAGTGGGGCAGCTGATGTAAAGGATTCAGCACAGAAAGGAAAGCACTCATTTTAGAAACAATTCAATTTAGATTAAGAAATGTTTTTTGTTTCATGAAAAAGCTAACTCAATCTTATCTCTAAGCCTTCTCCGGATGACGACACGAATACCTGTTTGCTTTGCTTTCTGCTTGAATAGTGACAAATCTGATAGGAAGGCACTCTGACCTGCTGCTCACTTCTCCTTATGAATAAATTAATACATACATATTTCAGCAGTTCTTTGTAACTGTAAGAATGTGCACATAAATCTTGCACACTTCAGTTTTCACCCAGTCAAATGTGGGTTTTTGGGTGCGTTCTTTAGCGCATGTTTGTTTGATGTGAAGTGTAATGTGAGATTTAGGCTTTAACTTGTTTTTTTCTCTTACATCTTTAGTGCATCTTTAGTGCATTCCCTCCTTGTGTCCTTACCCTGTGTTCCCTCTCTTGTCTGACCGTGCTGTTGCTTGTAGCCTGGGTGCACCCATGCATATAAATACTCCCATGATAGATTCATTGAATGCGCTTCAGACCGAGCAAGGGAATCATTCCCATGATTTTTCTTTCCAGGAGCTGTGCGAGCGGTTAAAGAGGGTAGGAGAGCAGTCAGATTTTTCTGTCTTCAGCCACTCTCCCACTGGCCTTCAAGTATTTGGACTTGCTAAATACGATATGACAAGGAGAGCTGCCTGACCACAGAGTAGGGATTAATATTTAATCCAGACAAAAGTCTAATTAGTGAAGCCTGCTCCACACTTGCAGCAGACACGAGGCCAGAGAGGGCACTGCATGATGCTTAGCCTTTAACTCGGGGCGGACCTGGTATAAACAAATGATTGGTATTTTTCAGACTCAATGAGTGCGCGGCGGCCGGGTGGCTAATCCTGTTAGAGAGCGTCCATGCTGAAGATGTCCGGATCACTGGGAGTGCGCGCTGCTCATTGTGATCAAACACCTCCTAGATGGGGGCTGAAATGCCGGAAGCTAAGCTAATCGTGGTGTTTAAGACATCTCAGCTCAGGCTCAGAAATGAACACAGATTAATCATGAATGCTCTACAGCACTCCGCTATTATCAAGGGAGGCCATGTGGGCTGGAGGAGGGAATAAACAAAGCCTAGTGGTGTGTATGTCTGCTAGGAAGAGAAATATGAAAGCCCAATTGCTCTCCCCTTAGCGTCAGTGCTGTGTTGATGGCAATAAAGGTACTCTGTTTAGCATTAGAAAGAAAAATGTATCCTCCCTCTGCAGTGTTAGTTACATCTAGACATAGCAAGTACAGTGTGCATACAAATCAGAGTGTGCATGCCGATGTGTGAGGGACTCTGATTACAGTCGCTCTCATTTTCCTCGTGCAATATAAACTAACTCTAGTAATCACATAAATTGAAAGATATCGGTGAAAGAAAGAGGGGGAAGGAGAGAAGGCAGGCGGAGCTGGAGGCTGCTCCTGTCAACAGTGTGGATAAAGACAAATGGTGTGGCACTGCTCTCTAGCCAGGCAGAAAAACACCACGTCCGCGTTTGTCTGCTCCTGGTTTCTGTCTCTGTCATGTCATAATCAGCAAAAAAAGCCTCACTGTCACCAGCACAGAAACACTCCAACACACCCTGTCAATAGTCCTCACTTTGTGGGCTCAGTGAGCGACAGGGAGGAGGCTGATGATTTTTATTTACAAACAGACCCTCTCTGAAAGAGCCCACATACTGGGCGTGCTGGGTGCCATCACCGTGGCAGACGAATGTATGGCCAGATGGAAAGCAGGAACAGGAAGTGACCTTATACCCTCCTGTCTCCTATCATCTCCCCTTTCCTTTAGCCTCTGCAGCACCAACACATCCAATTCATTTTCTTCTCACAGCCTTCTGCCATTCTTTCTGTATATACACTCAAACATCTCCCAGCCTTCCCAGTCCATCTTCCTGCATCATCCTCCTTTCATTTCTCTCTGCTCCCTTTATGGCATTGTTGTCAAACACAGGCTCCAGGTGTCCACAGCAGCTAAAGCTCCACTCAGTGGAAAGAGAGCATACAATGAATGAGGGGATTTGCTTGGTGCTCCATTGTTCTATGTATTCATAAAACATAATGAGACATTTCCGTCTGACTGGAAAAGGCGTGCGGTAGACCTGCTCGGGGATCAGAGAGCTCAGGCTTCATATGAAGCTGCTGAGTGTAGCCAACATGAACTCACGTGCAATCTGGGGGCCAATATGGAGTTTAAAACACCGTTTGGAGGAAGAGGAGCCAAAAATGAAAGCTGTGTGATGTACTGCAGGGTGTAGTGTGTAGTTAATCGTTCAGGTTGGAGAGTCGTATCGAGCTTCATGCGAAAATTAAAGTTTCCATCTTTCGACTTGTACAATATTAAATGAAAAGGAGAAACAAGTATTTTTTTTAGCAACAAGCTACTTTTTATATTGGTTTTGTGTGTGCACAAAGGATTGTTGGACGTACAGTGATGCAACCAGAGAGAAGACAGCTTTGAATTTTTAATGCTGAGGTTAGAGTTAATTCCACAAGCAAACACACTGTAGTTACAACCATCCATATGTTTTGCCAGACTCAATGCACACACAGTGCTGAAGGTCTACAGTTGTCAGCAAACACGAGCTGACATTTTGCTCCAGTCAATACCGCCGTTACACACTCACATGCTGCTGAATACAGACAGAGAAAAGGAGAGATGCCCACGCTGCAGTGTTGCTCTGTAGCTTTCAAACTGTCCTGGACAGTGCAAAGCACTACCTGCTGGTTCTGCTGCATCCCAGTGCTACAGCAACCAGTTACCAAAGCCTCGAGAAGCATTTGGCTGCTCATTTTATACAACACAGAGGAGCGCCCTGACTCTACATGTGATGATCCAAATGTAAACATTGCAGCACGCATGAGTTGGCCGCATGAGCACACACACACAGATGGCTGAGAAAAGTGAGGGGAAACGCACAACAGCACATTAACAGCTGCACGGTGTGTTGACGGATGGGGAGGGATGGGGTGATGCTGTTGGAAAGGATGCAGGAGGAGGCTGTACTCACAGTTCCGAATAAAGGATGTGCAGGTTGCCCAAATTGTCTGTGTAGTTGGCCGGGCTGAGCCAGGGCAAAACCAGCAGCAACAGAGCCTTCATGGTCAACGCTCAGCTCTTTTTTTTTTCCTCCTCCCTTCCCGCCCCCCCCAGCTCCCTGCTCCCTCGTTCTCTTCTCCCTGAACTGTGGCTGTCTCCTGTCCTGGTCCCCCCCTCCTCCCCCTCCCCCTCCTCCACCTCCAATTCTCCGACCCTGGCCGTTCTGACCCCCCACTCAAACCCCCCTCCTCGCCTTCCTTTTCTTCCTTCCTTCCACACAAATGATCACAGATGCAATTTAATCCTTTACTTCCTACCTTTTCAGTCTCTCTCTTCTCCCCCCGCCCCCCGCCCCCCCCACCCTTCTCTGTTCTCCACCACCCCTTGTCTACTTCTGCCTGCGCGAGTTTCTTCCTCTGCCTCAAGGCGGCTGCCTGGTCATCTCAGCTGCAGAGGCGAACGGGCTGGTTGCCAGAGGTTGAAGACGGAGCGAAAGAGGAAGAAGCAGCAGAAGAAGGTGCAGATGAGAAGTCCTGTTGTGGCACAGCAGGAAGAGGAGAAAGTGCAGGAGGAAGAGGAAGGAGACCCATGCAAAGGTGGCACATTTGGAATACAATTTGAGATGTGCAGCCCCTTAATCTGCTCTGGGCACTGGCGAGTTGTAAGAGGATTTGTGCTCGTATGCGTGTGTGTGCATGTCCGTCTCCCTCTGTGAGTGTGTGCGTGTGTGTATGTCAGAGAGAACAGCGCAGGCTGTGACTTATACTGCAGCAGAAACCACTGAAGGGGGGGATGGAGCAGACCAAAAAAAAGAGAGGGGTGAAGTTACCTGGAGCTGCTCTGATTGGCTCTGCCTTTTCCACATGCATGCACACACATACACTCTTAGACACACATACACACATACCACCTCTGCATTCACCTCCCCTCCGCCTGCACATACACTACCCTGGATGGATAGGATAGATGGGAGGGAGAGAAAATGTTGCCTTCCATTCCCTCCACCTCTCTTCAACAATGGAATGTTCCCAGTGCAGCAGATTGGTCTGATCACTCAAAAGAATCTGCCTACATGGGTGGAAAAAAAAAGGAAAAAAAAAAAGGGCAGAGCATGACCAAAACACACCGGCAAATCAATATTCTCTGCAGGGCTGGGAGCTTGTTGTTCTGAGTGACATGAATGAGAAAGATGAGGATAAAAGAGGAGGATTTGGAGTAAGGCTTTAATGCGCCAAGTGAACATTTGATTCGCCTACAAAGTCATTCATCAACAGATCCATTGAGTTTTAGAACATGCAAGGAGAGAGTGAAAGATGAAAGGTGATAGGTGATTCATTATATCAAAGGTTAAACCCATTCAACATCACTGCCTGTTTTGGATTTACCGTGCCGGAATCTGTGAACTGGGGAGGTACTGAGGGAGAGGTGAGCGCTAGGTGTTGGTGGCTGCAGCCAGCTTTAACTTCAATACAAGGTTTTATTATGAGAACATAAGAAAGATGCTAATTGTAAGGAGGTTCTTTCAACTGTTTGTTGATTGTCCTAATCCTTTTTTATCTCTTTCATCCACCTGTAAACACTCAGCAAAAAGGGATTAAAAAAACTTTAAGTCGGAAAAACTCTGTTTCTTTATCTATTTTCATACCATTCTATCTTAATCTAACCATCTTACTCTTCCTCCTCTTTCCTTTTTTTCCTCACTGTTATCAGAATTTCTAACTCTGTCTTTTGCCCTCGAGAAAGTCACTTAACTGGTGTAAATACTCCGTTGAATAAATATTTCATGGATGGAGGTAGTGTGGTTACAGGCCTGCTTTGTTTGCGTGTGTGCATCTGTGTTAATGCATGCATGCGAGTATGCCTTGGCGTACCTTGTCCTGCGGTATTTGAACAGAGCGTACATCAACAAGACCACAGGGCACGCAGGAAATGGAAAAGTAATTGGATTGTGACAGGATGCAGTTTTGTGAACAGAAGCCAGCCTGCCCCACAGGAGTCATTTCATGCACTCACATTAACTCGATCGCACAAAAATGCATCATAATGTACACATATGTGTATACTCTCATCCGATTATTCCTTTCCATTTCCCACCAACAACAGCCAGCCTCTCTTGTCAATGAAAAGACAAAATATCTGTCTTTTCAAAGATGTTACGTAATTTTGGATTCAAATTTAATGTAGAGACAATCTAACAAGGGAGGTACCGTGAGTACAAAGCAAGGGGATTGTCTGCAAATTCTTAAGTAAGGAAAGAAAAAGAGGTTTTGAAAACTCTAAAAGAAGTAATATGCCACAAGTGTCCACTCTCTCTTCCTGTGTTTTTGTAAATAACTGCTGTGGGACCACTTTGTGTATTTCTATCTACCACGATGGGAGGAAAATATGCTCTAACTCACTGAGCGAAATAAGTGGAGGCTGAACCTGTACTGAGCTCAAACAGTCATTCAACACACTTCAACAGCTTCCCGACAATTTCTATTTTGTTTTTTATTTTTGGAGGGAAGTTAATAAAACAGTTTTCAGAAAAGGACATGTAGAAAGAAGCACCAACATACTCAAGGCAAAAATATTTATCGACATATACGTGCATAAAATAACTTCACTAACATAACATGATAGAAACAGGTTAAGGCATTACAAAGATGCAACTAGTTCACATGCACCTACTTGTAAGTGGCTACAAAAAGAAAAAAATAATAGACCTCAGTCAAAGAATGAATTTTGCACTTGATTGCAGTAGATGCATCCAGAAAGTCAATTCTTCCATACAAAGGCCAATAAAGGTCATGAATTATTAGATTAGTATGCAATCAGCTCTGACCAGATGGCGTGGCTGTCTCAGTCATTACAGCTCCTGACCTACTGCCAAACTTTGGGGAAGCAACAGCCAGAAATGATGTACTGAGTTATCATTAGCACTAAAAAATACAGGCAGAGAGAAGAGTGATGTCATGTAGACAGGCTGTGAAATGTATCTCTAAGGCTTTATTCCCATTATACCCATTCTGAGTGTTTATCATTATTGAGATGGGGAAATGTTTCTCAACCAAACAGCCGAGCTGAGATTTGCTTAGAGCCTCATGGCTCAGACTGCAACAGAAAGCATTGTTGTTGGAATTAATTTCGATATGAGTTCAGTGATTTTAATATACCAGATTCTAAGAGATAGAGAAGGAATTAACAGTCAGAGAAACCTAATTAATGTGGATGCGTTTCACATAGCATACAGACGGATCACTGAAAGGTTTGAAGTGTTTTGAACTTAATTAAAGATTAAAATACAACACACTGCTGCAAAAATAATAACTGATAAATGACTTGGTTGGTTACAGAACTATTACATAATATCTGAGGTTAGGTTTCCATTATATTCATGATTACTCTTTGAACATTTTGCAGTTAATGTTCAAATGATGAAATCCTTGCTGTTATTGCTAGTGGCTATACTGAAAAGAAACCATTGTAATGGTAATAAAATGCAATAACCAGTCTCCTGTGCTTATATCTGACATTTGCTTGATACTTTTAGCCACTCTGACCTTTCCCTGCCCACACTCACACTATTTGCTCCATTAGTCTGACATCAGTCTTTACTTAAGACTGTTGCGAGCTCAGTATGTCATTCCAAGAATCCTTAGCAGCATTGTTAAGCAAAATCAGTTCAACCGAAAGCACGTTAAAGTCACTGCCACAACCGCGGGAGCATGATAGAAATGCTAAAATGGGTATTTCACTGAAACATTTTCTTGCACACATAATGTAAAGTCATCTCCCCGGACATGGCTCCCTCACCTCTACAGATAACACTCTTAAACTATGGGAGAAGAGCCGAACCCTCCTGGGAAACAGCCTCAGAGATCCACACCTCATTATAACATTCACATGTTGGAAGAGAGTGGGGGGAAACTGAAAGAGGAGAAGATGGAGTAGAAATGGTGATGTAAAGGGAAAATTGGAGTATTTAGAGCTGGTAGGTAAAAGGTTCTGAGAGAGTGGGGAGAAAAACTTACTCTTTGTAAGGTTTCAGGAGCTTTAAGGAAACTGTGTTTAAGTTTAAGATTTAAATGAAAAGGAAACACTGTGATACTTGTGCGCGATGTTTGGTCAGTTACACTTATCCTGCAGCATTTGGGCTAGTAGAGTGTTAATGAGCATTAATGAATGTAGACTTACACTAAGGGAAACCAAAGTACAACCTTTTAATGATATATAAGCAGAGGAACGGCGCCTGGTTAGATGAAAGCCTGCTTGGAGGAGGAGCCCTCCCATTTGGGACTGGAGCTGTGGGTTAATGATGATGGGGAACGAAGGGCGGAAAACTCAGAGTGGGTGCTAACTGTAGGTCTTTTTAGTTCTTGCAGACAGCAAGGACAAATAGAAACAGTCAATTAAAGACAGGCTAAAGTGCATGTTGATAAGGTCACTTACTATACCTTATTTTCCTTAATGGTGGTTAGACTGTTTCTTCCAGCCTACCTGCTCTTGATGTGGTCTTCCAGTTCACCACGAGGCAGTGTTTCAGTGCAATGGTCAGTGAAGGGGCAGGCTACAGTCAGCTTGTCCAGCAGCTTGTGCACCAGCAGGCTAGGCTTCCTGCAGCTCTGCAGCATGAGGGGCGTGCGGCACACGGGGCAGAAATCGCTCTCCAGCAGGAAGCTGGTGAGACACTCCTGGCAGTAGGTGTGTCCGCAGGGCGTGTCCAGAGGACTGATGAGAGGCTGCAGACAGATGTGGCAGGAAAGTTCATCATCTACCTCGTCCTTGTAGAGGTACTCGTGGTTCTCCTCCAGTTTGTGACTGTGGCCACATGATGCACACAGGTCAGGAGGCGGAGGCAAGTATCCATAGTCTGATGGGGAGAGGGGAGGAGCTGATGCTTCGGCCATCACCGTGGCAACTTCGGACTGTATACTTTCTTCCTGTGGCTCATTTGGAAGGCAGAATGTAGGATGTCATGTCGTATTTGGTAAGGATGTCATTTGCAGGGGAGCTCTGTAAGAACCAGAAATACAGTGAGCAATGTCTTAACGAGTACAAATTAGTATTTTACTGTTAGCACTCAAAGTGGAGCCAGATTTCACAACTTTATTCTTTGTTATTCTGGGTATTAATCTGGGCACAAGAAAAAAGAATTACTGTTTTACACTCTTGCAAACAATGGATACACATTGTCGAGTATATCCACATCTATGATGCAGCTTGCATTACGCACTGGCAGTATTTGATGGAAACAGCAAACTGTCTGGCAACAAGCACAAGTGACTGTCTAGTCACTGAAGTGCTGAACCATTGGTGGAATAATGGGAATTCTGTCCTGGACACCCAAGTTCAAGTTTATTTTTTAGCTAGGTTTATCAAAATAAAACACTCAACTGAAAACTATTAGAAAAGACTGATGGACAAACAACACACTAACACAATGAACTGGCAAAGGACAAAGGAAAACCAGGAGCTTAAATACTGAGAGACTAAATTACAAACAAGAAGCAAGTGTGACAATTAACCAGATGCAGGAACTAAAGAAAACAGAATACACAAAGTCATAGACTCTACAAAATAAAACAGGAAATAAGAGAAGAGGACTAAAAGACCAGAAATCAAAGATAATCAGAAATTAAAACAACAACTAAATCGTGAACTAATGACTCAGATATTCTTTGGTCAGTTTGGTTGTTTGACCTGCTATGAAATTTTTGAGGATTAAATTACTTTTTTTTAGATGTCTCCCCCCCCCCACCTTGTTCCAACTCATCAGAATTTGTCCCTGCTTCTCCAAACTGAGAGTGTTATGACTGCTATTTAATACACTGACTCTTCATGAGTACTTCACATAACTGTTTCACTTAAACCAAGGTATCCCGTTAGGATACAGCCAATCAGAATGTATGTTCCTCGCATGTCATATCAGTCAACTTTTTACCTTTGATGTTACCGAAATGTAACAATGTGAGACGTCAAGATGGGAAAATGACTCTCCAATCATAGAACTCTGAAACATGGGTAGATGGTAGAGGTCAGAAGTAAAGGACTAAACAGTATTTGCTTCTCTAATGTTCAGAGACAGTGCCATAAAAACTTAAAGTACCATGCAAAGCTATTTACTTTGCACGAGATGGAAGCCATAATCATTACAGTCTGAAGATATTTATGAAGTTTTTTTCTTGTGGGATGGGAGCAGGAATGCAGAGATCTTCTTTCCACACATGCCAACAACTGCAGCAGTTAATGAGTGCAGCAGTCTCCAATTTCTTTTTTCTCTGTTTCCTTGATTTTCACCACTGGCACAGAGAAGAGATATCGAACTAGAGAGATTTCTGCTCTGGATGCAGGAACATCAATACAACTCATCTCAGCAGCCACTATACAGACAGATTCACACAGATAAGTCTCCAGCTCTCTGCTCAGTGGGCTGCATGACAATCACTCATCACTGTTAATCCATAGCGGGATGCAACATGATTTCAATCATGCTAAGTTATTATTTACTGCTATACAGGCTTATGTTGTGCTCTTCATTGCAAGCTTGCAAGCATACACGTCATATCCAGAACAGGCAGGCTCCTCGAGCACATGGACACAAACAGATGGGCTCAGTCAGGCACACGTCACCTTGGCAACAGCAATCTTGTTGGCTTTCCACTTGCTTTGTTTCTGGACCCACTACTGGGTCTTGGCTGCTTAATGAGACACTATATCTTGTTACTAAAACTAAACAAAAACACCACCGATAACCAAACTTGGGAACTTAACAATGTTTAATTGTAATGTGGATGCTAGTTCTATTTAAAATGAGCCCATTTATGATCTTACATGATCTTACATTCTTCCCTGCTTGATAGGTTTGGAAAAGCACAGACTTTGATGTGCAACCCCTGCATGGTTTGGCATACAGTTATGTATCTATCAAGTGACCTAAACAGTGTTGACAAAACAGTGTCTATTTTTATTTAATCATTAGCCAGCGGCAGCCATAAAAAACTCAGTGTCTTTCAGCATGTTCGGGAGGTGAAGGCTAATAAGAGGAGGCTTGAGCAGTCTTAACAAAGATGAACTTTCCCTCTGAGAACTTGCGGTGACATGGCTGATTCATCACACACGGTGGCACCTGCTGCGTCTGAGGTCTGGCCTGATCTATGGAGCTGAGCACTTTCATCACAGAGAATCCGGAGAGAGAGGAAATGAGAGAGAGAGAGAGAGAGAGAGAGAGAGAGAGAGAGAACAAATATCCACCAGGAGGAGATAAAAATGTGAAAAAGACATGATTTAAAAAAAATGAAAAATGAAAGTGCTTTGATGCTCTCTCCAGCATTATATCATTGAAATCAATTTCCTCACATGAACATGTCAGACTTTTTTGGAACCCAACTGCCATTATAATCTGAGTTTGGAAAAGAGGATTACACAATAACAATTCTTTCCCGCGAATACATGTATCTACAGGTACAGACAAATACAAACATACACCCCCACACATCCTTTTGTCAGACTGGCATATTCAGAGGACACACCTGCGCCTGAGGAGCATAACTCTCTCTGGCTATTTCCTAATCCCAGAGGTGAAAGCATGACTGTGCTACAGCAATCCTGTTGGACCACTGCTCATGATGAACCTGAAACTAAACCATGACATATGCTGATGGTACATCAATGACTACACTGGCATCTCAATATCCACAACAAGCGTAAAGGTGAAGCTTTCTGGCTCTATAATTCTTCCTCTTAAGTCTATGCAAATATCAATAAGACTCAACTTTTTTCTTTGACTTTGGACCATAATGTAGGCAAGGCTTGGCTCTATGAGCCGTTCCTTTTGCCTTCCAGTCTCTGCGAGTAGGGAGAGTTGTTTGTTTAAGACAGCTCATACATTCGTCCTCACACATGCACATTTTATGTTAACACTACTTTTTTTTCATTCTCAGGTTTCTTTCCTGTGATTGCAGATTTGATAAGTTAATAATGACACAAGACTGTGACAGGTCAGCTCCCTGTCTGAATGATTAACAGAGAAAAAACAACCCAGTGACAAGATAACTGTACCTGTGTCGGCATTCCTGCCATCCACACTGAGTTAGCATGTTGTAATGTATACATCTACTCATGATTAATTAGAGAAAACAAATAGTATATGGATCCATCAAAGAGAGGTTCAGTTTGCCAATCAGACAGAGTAGAGCGAATCCATATTATAAGATTTTATTTCAAGCCCAACAAAATGACTTTAACTGTCAAGGAGTACACCTGCAGCAGGTGTGGCGTCGCATTGTCAAGGCCATAAACTGCTCTGAGTCATATTCAGAGGAAACTTCTTCAATGGTTGACGCACAGTGACGGAAACCAGACTCCGACAGTTTCTTATGAACACATCAGTCATTAGAGAATAAACAAAAAATAATGCTGGTTCTCAGTTATTACAAACAGCTCCATCACAATGGACCCTGAGCAACATCTGTCTTGAGGGAGCCAGGAGTTAAAGGCACCAAGTGTGCATTTCAAATCCAAAGCACACAGATTCCCTCATCCCAGGGATTGTTCAGACTTGCCCCGAAACAGAAAAATTCCAGTAAGCCTTTTTTTTTCTCTCCTCCAAACATCAGCATTGTGCAAACTGAAACAAAAGGAAAACACAAACACCAGACACTATTTCTGTGTAACAGGATACACTGAGTGAAACTTTTTGTGTTAATAATTAGAAAGTTAATTACAGTGATTAATAGATGCCCCATTAAGAACCTTGTAAAGAGTCATTTATGTGATCCAGTGAAAGTATTTCTCATTGAAAATGCAAAAATATTTGATCTATTTATTTTCTAATGAAGATTTCTGTCATAAGCACCACTCATTGAGATCTAGACCCAGATATAACATCACATAAGAATACAGAGCAGAATATTTTTTGTGTTTGAAAATCTAGCACATCTTGTTCCATATAGTCAGCACATGGGATGTAGAGCAATAGTATTATATACTACTATAATTCCTACCCTTTCTGTAATCTCTATATAAAACCCTTGTGTATGTTTGTGCGTGACGGCTTGCGTCTTAGTTCATAGTAATCTCCACAGTGAGTCTGAGCTAGACCTGACACCTCAGTCTGGAGCGAACAGCTGCAGGCAGATGTGAAGCTCTGTGAAGTGTTTCTAATATCAGAATGGCTGAGTGGCTCAGAACACACCGTACAGAACATGGACATACACAAGTAGCAGAAAATCTAGAGTTATCGCTGCCCTCTATCTCCTGCTTAAACATAAAGGGAGGGTAATAATACACACACACAGAGTCAATGCAAACGACTGTCATGCAAATGACACAGACCATTAACCTGTTCTGCAACAAAGTTTCCCAACACCTAAAAGATAATCAGTTTTAGCCAGTTGAGTATTTTTAAGACAAACAAGAATGACGCTTATGAAAAAACTTGAAATTTACTTACATAACTTCATCAGCGAAGTTCACTTTTAACACTGCAGCTCACCTGAACAGGTAGTCAGGCAGTGGGTGTAATGTTATACCCTTCAGAGAGGAGGTGGATTGGAGGGAGAGTTAAATGACTCACGAAGGGGGACTTTGTCCCGGTCAGGGAGCCTGGCGATTGGCTGCTCGGTCTTCAAGGGGAGAAACTTTATACTGTAGCCGGTCTTTGGGGAATTCTCCAACTCCAGGCCAATGCGAGAAGCCTTGGTCCTGTGTGAGCTCAGAACCGGCTCACCTCTAACAGGCCAAGGTGATCAGGAAGTGGCAGAGCAGAGGGGCGGGGTCAGGAAAGGTAAACAAGAGAACTGCCTGAACCTGCTTTGGGAGAATTGGGAGGACCTGGAGTTTCTAATTACATGGAGCCGAAACATGAAATGAAGGACTGAGAGGTTGTATGAAAAGCAGCTGAAATGTCTTTCAAAAGTCCACCTGTACTACCCACAAACAAGAATATTATTTGGATGAATGATTGAAATGTCAAGCAAAAGGGCACCACGGGTTTGAGCTACAAGTTCTGACACGACCTCTTGTTGAAAATAATGAAGATGTAATAACCTACAAAACGATACACTGACATACTGAAAGAATTCCTGCACTTTATTTACAAACATACTACATTGTGAAATCCTTTTCAAAAGGAAACTTGTAATATAAATAAATAACAAATGTCTCAGGTTTTGATGATGCTGTCATGCAAAACAAGTATTTAAACGTGTACACAGACACTTAAATCCTTGTTCCTTGTATAGGGGCTTTCTTTTTGTTTTGTGGTTCGCTTCTTCTTTACAATAGCTACTTCTATAAAGCCATGCGTGTGACAGGCTTTGCACAAAAACAGTGGTTATCCTTGATTTCAGATGTGGCTTACTTCATGTTTCCTACTTCACACTGCTATTTAAACTTGGAGACAGTGAGCCACAGGTGCTGCAGGCAAGCACTACTGCACAAAATGACAATCCTACGCAATGAGTCACTGGGTGATATAAGCAGAACTGAATTAGCTGCACAATACATTGAAAATATTCTCAAAGCATTAGATCTATAGCCTACCTACATATATAAATATATATAGTTTTGGTTATCATTTTTAATGTCTGTATGTCTGAGCATATAGTTCAAGGATACTCAGTTCGGTGCTATGAGGGCGGCTGTCATGCAGGTTTTCCATGTTTCCCTGCTCCAACACATCTGAATCAAATAATGATTCATTGTGCTGAACTTGATCTGTAGATCTGTTTAGTTTGATTCAGGTGTGAAGCAGGAATACATTGACAACCTGCTCTCTTTTGTCATATATATTATCCAGAATTGCTAACTTAAGTGCTACAGTATTAACAATAAGAGCAGTTTTATCTGCAACATCAAAAATTACACAGCATATTCATTTATGGTCAATTATGCTATTTATTTATTTATTTTTTTACCAAATACCACCAGCCTTTCATATCAACAGTTGCTGTTTGCATTTTATGCTAATGTTAGCATTGTGTTAGCCTGCTAATCCACAGTTGCAATTTCTATTTGGTTCTGATTATAGTTGGCAGTCAGATCTGGGAATTAGCAGCCATTTTTAATGGGTGAAGTGGGATCATGTGACTTTCTCCCTGACTTTCTGAGTTAGATATCCACCTTCAAAGGGCATTCTTCTTGTTTATCCGAATGAGAAATTGGAAATCCGACTTCCGAACGCACCATTAGCATGATGTTTGCTAATTCACAGTTGCTGTTTGTATTTGTGCTAACATTAGCATGATGTTAGTCTGCTAATCCATTGTTGCTGTTTCTTTTGGTGTTAAGTTAGCATGATGTTAGCCCGTTAATCCACGGTTACAGTTTGGGTGTCTCAATCAGCGCACTAGCGCACTTTCGAGCATTACATTTAAGTGCATAGTGCGTTCACATGCACATTTAAGCAAAAAATCAGTGCACTGAAAGTACCTGCTGCCCTAAAGACGTCCGGAAATCTAGAGTAGAACGCGCACACTACTCGAACTAAACAGACGCCATATTGGCGACGTAGAGGAAGTGCGGGACTTATATCGACGTAGTACAGTTAGGACAATAAATGTTAGCAGTTTTTAGCCAGTTTAGCAGACGTAAACAGGTTATATGTGCTACAAATAGTTAATGTTATAGTTTGTGGACATTTATTTGGTGGATGTTTTCGACGAGCTGGAGAGTTGCGGTCAAATGCCGGTTGGTCACTACTGGTAAGTGCAAAACGTCAGTGCTCCATTTGGGTCAACACTTATCCACGAAAGTGTGCACTACAGAAGCAAGTGCACAGTGTGCACTACATTCCAGCGTGCATTCTGTTTCAGTGCACCTATGTAGTCTGTGTTTGGTCCTAATGTTAGCTTGCTAGCATAACATCTGTGTCAGCACAAATCAAATCTTGCTGAAATGTTGAAAATGTGTGAACATTGAAGAAAGCGTTTTAGTGAACTGTGTAAACTATTCTCCATCTTCACTGTGTTTGGGGATTTTTTGAGCAGCTCAGAAATCCCGACACGATGACGCAACAGAAGTATAATTTAATGACTTGCATACATTCAATAAGGAAGCCCTCATTCCCTTGTATTTAGGCATTTCCATCTGCTATCCTTTGTTTCTTTCTTTTTCTCACGCTGTCAAAGTCCTCATTCTTGATTCAGTCGTCATCGTTCCAGCCCCCATGGTCTTGCCTGCTACTTTTAGAGACCATCAGTCTGAGTACCGTTCTTTAAAACTCTCATCTGTTCTGTCATTCTCCCTCCAGACTAATACAACCTGTATCCTCCCTATCTCAGTCTCTTCCTGGTGCCTGAGGAGTCTCATCAGAAGTCTCTTCCTATCCCCTTCTGTCATTCATTTCACTGTTCCAGGCTTCTTAAAAGATGAAGAAGTGGAACAACTTAGTTAGAAAAGTTTGAGAGTGGCCCAGGACAATCAAACTTTATGTTCAGTGGATTAAATTGTCAAGTGTAGGAGTTGTGCAATAAGTGTGGGGAGACTATGCACATGTACTTATACTGGAGTTGCTGAATCTTAATTGGAGACAACTAGAGTTAACTGACAACACTACTGCTACTGGTAAGTGGATGAACAACCAACTCAGGCCTTGATTGTCCTCTTCTTCATGACATTGGGTGCTGCATTGACAGCCTGCTTATCTTAACATATTAATCCACAGCTGGAAATATTTTGTAGTCTGCAAAGCAACGCAAGGCAAGTTTATTTGTATAGCACATTTCATGTACATTACAATTCAAGGTGCTTTACATACAAAAATTAGAAACATTACAGAACGCATTAAGAAGAATTTAAAAACAAAAGTAAATCACAAACTAAATAACAAAAATAAATAAATAAATAAAAACCCTCAGAGAAAATATCACTTGTATCATAAATGGCTGCAGATAGAAACGTTTTTAACCTGATTTAAAACTGCTGAGAGTTTCAGCAGACCTGCAGCTTTCTGGGAGTTTGTTCCACGTGTGAGGAGCATAAAAACTGAACGCTGCCTCTCCGTGCTTAGTTCTGACTCTGGGAACTGAAAGTAGACTTGACCCTGATGCATTCCCACCACAAGCAAGAAAGAGGTTTGTTCTTTCAGATGCATGGTAAACAAGATGTTTTTATTTGGTATGACAAACTCAGAACTCTCAATTAAATTTTCTTTACGCTGATTTAAACACAGCTCCGAACTTGGCTAAAGAATTTACTTGTAAATTTTAATATCTAGTCAGCATTTGAGGACTTTTTAACACAACATGAAGTGTCACATTGGTTTAATCTGCTTGAGATCTAAAATGTACCAGCTGTTCACAGAACTTGCAGCTGTAAGGTGGGACTATGTTAATTATTTTCACCTCCAAGTTAATTTTACGCACAGGGCAGCAGTTCATTTTTTAGTTCAGGTTCTCTCCTTTTAACTTTAGTTATTCTTTGTGTTTCTCTAGAGTCAGAGTTGAGCATTTTCATGCTTACTCAAAAATCTTAGCCTCTTTATTCATGAGCATGAGCATTACTTAGAAGAACAATTCTTGGTGACCTTTACAGTTTTCATACTACTCCTACTTCTTATTCACAATAAACAGTATAATGTGACAGGATGTGCTAAGAGCCAGGAAAAGCCCATAAAGAACTTCTTTTACTAACTTGTACAATGTGCATTGCTTCAGTGATACAAAGATTTAGAGTTTTTTGAACTCTTGAGTTGTCTTTGAAGTGCTGAGTTAAACCTGCATCCTGTTTCAGTTCTGCTGATTTCTCAGCTCCCTGCTGCTGGAGTTTATCGAAACACAGTAGTGCGGGTGAAACCTATCTCCCCTTTCACTCTAGGACACTTTCTTTACTTCCTCTTATTTTGCTTTGCCTCTCAGGCCGACATACATACACCAAACCCATTTTCCTGCCTGTTCTATCTCTTCTCAGCCATTATTCACATTACTCTGACACACTTTCCTCTAAATCCCCAGGGAAGATTTTGATTCAGATTGCAGACAAAAGAAAATTCTCATGTAAAATCTGGGAATATTTTTCTTTTTACTCTCTATTTGAAACACCCTTCATCACTTTCTTTTTCTATTCAGTCTCAGGTGACTATGAAAAGTTGGCCGACTCTCTTCCTTTCACACATTCATATATGCAAATGCCCTGCCTAACATGAATATGGACGAGCAGCTATGGCAGAGGGGGGGTGATTAAATAGACACAGCTGAGCCTGCACCAAAATGGGCACAGAAATGGTATCCTTCTTGACTTTGTAATGTGATCGCAGACAGTGTGTGGGTGCAGGATCGAGGCTACACTGTGAACCTGTAAGTTCACAGTACTCAAAACTTATGTGGCAACTGATTACATAATAAAATTTAAGTTAGCAAAATTATGTTTTTTAAGTAAACAAATACATAGAAATAATATGTGATGTTGACTTTAAAGTTGACATTAAAGATTTAATTTTTACTATGTAATGTTTTTATGTTCTACAAACTTGATAATTCTAATGCAACAGTATGTAATTCTATTAAATTGCTTACTCAAAAGATACAATTATTGATAATCTGAAAAGAAATAGTCTTTTTATCTATTAAAGTTATGACTACTTAAAAAAAAGACAACTTCAATTGTCATCATGCTTTTTTTAATTTAGTTTCTTCAAATCAAAAACAAGTTCAATTCAATTTGATTTTAACACATGACAATGAAAATATCAAACAATTGCAGACATTTAGTCCAGACAATTGCAGTACACAACTTAGATACATTTCTCTGTAACAAGTCATTCCTGTGGACATTAAAATGGAGTAAAATACTTCATTGATTCCAGAAGGAAATGGCAGATGGCATGACGACAGGGTTTCAGAGGATTGCCATCATCAAGTCTCTGGAACCGTGTTCCTGGTTAGTCCATATGCAGAGATCAAACCAAACTAGAACATGGAACATGAGTCAACCTGGAGACGTCACCTCTCACCAGATCATCTTTCACAACAGCAATACTTAAGGGACTGGATTGGACTGGACAACCCGGACTGGACTGGACTGGACTTAGCTAGACAGGACTTGACTGGGCTGGACATTGCTGTCAGTGACCACCTGAAGAAGAGCGACTGGGGTACCACTAGCATCTGCTTCTTCTCACCCATCAACCTGGAATAGACAAGCATAACAGGTTTTTACAATCTTTATTTACAAAAAAAACAAAACAATGTACAACAGACAAAATGCACTAGAGGAGAGAGAAAGTATAAGGGCATGAGTAAAGGAATGATATATAAAATTACCATCATATTGCTCACATAAGATTGAGCACATAACATTTACTGGGATGTTTATTGAACTTGGCAAGTGAAATAAGAAAGGTACAAAAAAAATTTTTTTTCAGGAATTTGAACAATAAACATTCCAAATGAATATATTCTTATTCAATATGAAGTGTAAAAAAGGTCAAATTTTTGGTTCAAGAAAAGATTAAATGGACTTACTGCAAATACAGTCCCAAAAAAGTGTGTTAGTGTTTCACTTTGAGTTTGACAGAGAACAAAGAGGGTCAATATTTGGAATGTACTTATCAATGACTGAATTAACCAGGTAACATTGATTTAATATTATTAATGACCCTTCTCTGACCTTATTTGATACAAAAGATTTTCTTGGCAACAAACAGGTCTGTTTCCAAAAATATGACCAAGTAAAGGTTGTTGTAAAAGAACACAGCAGCAGGTCAACTAACAGCATTTCTCTCTAAATAATCTCTCTGATATGTTTATTTTGTTTTTTAGTACTCAGAAAAGGATCTGAATTTCCTATCAATAATTCTGGAAGCCAAGTATAATGAACAGAAGATCTATCTAGTAGACGTCAACACTTTCAAACTTGCTGGGTTAGCACAGGGATGTTATATTCTGAAGGAAATTCAACATATCCAAACCTTTGACCCTCCTTGTTAAACAACTGATTGACCCCAGCTCTTAATGATCTAAGCTTGAAACAGATTATTCCAAATAAAACAT
>JAOXYM010000015.1:24462915-24487723 GCA_028567055.1 Leptatherina wallacei | reverse complement strand
GGTGCCAAGATTTAAATGATATATCAGAGAATTGTTTAAGATTGGGAATAAAGTGCATAATATGTCTCCTTTAAAAAAAGTGATCAGTACCTCAACTTTGCTATTCTTATATCTGGAACAAAGCACACAGGGGGAAGAGTCATGTTGATCATCATTAACCTAATGACACCCTTGCAAATAAAATCAATTCTAGGAACTGGTTCATGGCTCCTGGTGCTTGAAAGTGGACATATTGTCCTGAAGAGGCCATCATGAACACCTCTGAAGCAGCAGTGATGGATAACATCCCTACTGGTCAGGACTGATGGTGACTGATCAGCCTCTGAGGCCAAACGTCTGAGTCGCAGCCAATGTGACAGAGATGAGGGGAGATGTACATGGAGAAACCAGCAAGGTGCAAGACAGGACGTTCATTACACGATGATCACATGGAAATGCACGATATTAATGTTACATTTATTCCACTTTCCTTTGTTTGGGTTTTAGTGTTGGTTTGCATATTTAGAAGATCTGGAAAAAGTACTGTTAACAGTAAATATAACCATATTAAATAGACTTACCACTGTTGTGTGTTGCTTGATGCTCCATGATTGCAATGCTGCAATCACAAAGTTACATTAAGGAGTGCAAGTCCTCAGTTTTTTGTATCAAAGTGGCTACATCGAATGGGAAATGTTGTTAGTGGCCTTGATCTCTGCTGACTGCAGTTTAAAGCGGCAGGATACACGGATTCATTATCAATCATTCAACACGATTTTATACGGCTGTAATTCCATTAGTCATAAACGTCCAAATCTTCGTCTGTGAAATCAAATCTGAGGATTTAGTTTACATTTGTAACTGAGCCACAGAGCTCATCGCTTGCATTCTTCCATGTTTGTGACTCATAAACATAAAGTATAAGAGGTATAGTGTAAGAGTTTAAAAGTTGGATTCGAAATGTTTTTTGTTTGGCGATTAAACTGTGACGCTCCATCTCGTGCACTGTAAAAACCCAAACTGCACATTTGTCATTTTAACGCTTCTTTCTAAATCAGATGAGAAATTACTCAAGATGCCAAGTTTACAAATCAGCTGTGCAATGAAATGAAATCCTTTAGTTGAGACAACTTTAGATTATGATGTGTGCCTTCATAAGTGCATCTAAGGGCACCATGCATGGTAAAATGCTTGTTCACGTCTTGGGAATAGTGTCATCCCATGACAACCCTAATAATATATGTTAGTGGCTAGAACCAAATACTAGTTCAGACACACATGATACAATAGTGTGTATTTGAGTGTTTTTTTTGTGTGTGTGCATGGTTTAAATAAATATGTATATATTCTGTTCACTGGATATGAATATATTCAGGTTATGAGCACATATGGACATTCTTATAAATCAAGTATGTAAAATGTTGCCATGGAAATGTTGCACTGCTTCCCAGTGGTGTGGTGGTTAGCACCGTTGCCTCACAGCGAGTAGGTTCCTGGTTCAAGTATCAGCTATGGGGGAGTGTATAGCGTTTGCATGTGCATGTGTATGTGTATGTTCTACTTTGGCTGCCTCTGACAGTCCAAAAGGTTAATTCACTCTGAATTCTCCCTGTGATGAACGGAGTGGCAACCTGTCCGAAGTGTATTCTTCCTCTCGCCTAGCAGCTGCTGGGATATGCCCCAGCCCCCTGTTACCCTGCATTGGAATAAGCAAGTATAGGAAATGGATGGATGGAACACAAACTTCCCAACTAACTGATGATGTCTGAATGTGAAGAGGATGACAAAGAGGATACAAGCTGTGGTGGCACCAGAACATTAGTCCTGCATCCCGGGTTCAGACACTTATTTTGTTTTTTTGTGGTTCATCATGTTAGACAACAGCATGTTGTACAATGAAAATTTGTACATGTGCATTTAAAAGTTTAGAGAAAGGAAAATTATGTCCACCCGTAAAGTTTATAGTGAATTTTTGCTTCATTCTAACATCCAGACAAATCAAGGGTAACTTCATGTGAGCAGTGTGTATGTGATGTTATTTCCATCTGATCTTTCTTTATCTTATCTTCATGAATCAACACCCAGATGCGGAGGAGCTGCTCATCTGATCAACTGGACAAGCTGGAAGTGAAGTCATGTTCAACCAGTTCTGGTGTGAACCTGGTGGATCCACCTCATCAGGGACCTGAAGACAGACTAGGACCAGAAGCACTCGGATTCTTCAGCCCAGAAGGCTCCAGCAGCTGCTAACGGCTCAACAAGTCATAAATGATTATACACATTTATCTCCACCATCTCCTTTCAGCTGGGATAAAATGTAAAAAGATTCTATTCAAAGTTAATTCTGGGGAATTATTTTATTAAGACAGTGTTGCTATATCTGTTGGTAAATTACACACTTCTGTTTCATCATTTAAAATAAAGAAAAAAGATCAAAGTATTCAGCTGTCTGTTCTCTCACTGTTAGGAAAGAACTGTTTTAACAACATGACTTGTTTCAGCTCAAAGACGTGAATAGACCTGAATATCTATCCTAACTTTGTTAAACTTTGATTTAAATGGGTAAATCAAAGTTTACACAACCTGGTTAACACACAAAAAAACTTTCCAGCTGGTTACCTTACGTTTTAAATGTCACTCAACTTCTCTTTTCTTCTTTGTTCTTTTTAACAGTATGGAGCGGTGCCGTACGAAGGAACGTGATAGGATAGGAGCCCCAATGGTTGTCTAGATGCCGGTGGTTGATTTGCAGATATAGAAGGTTGCAAACACTTCTGATGAGGCTCCTGAGGTTTCATGAAGAAGTGGAGATGTGAACTGAGGACAGTTATAAAGAACAGGGATCAGACTGATTAGCTTGAAAAGCTTTAGGCAGGAAAACCGTTGGAGAGTTGTGATGATGTGAGGGAAAAGATCTTCTCTACTAAACTTACACATGAGCTTCATTATAATCAAGACTTTTAGATTTGTTCATAACTTTTTATTTTATTTTCCCCTTTAAATTTTTCTTTTTTTCTCTCATTTCCACCCACCTGAGTTCTTCACTGCAGTGACTAAGAGTGCCATTCTCAGTCAACCTTTTGTCACTAATTGATCACGTTGTGCGGCGTGAAAGCAAGCGAAAAGTGCTCCATTGAAATTTCCTGAAAATGGCAACCCTGCTGCGGCTCGTGTTATTTTCAACAAAAAGGCTCTCACAATTTCATGAGAGGACAGGATTTCAAAGGTTCTCAGAATATTGCTCACATCTCAGTGGTGGTAATTCTTGAATCAGAGCTGAAATAAGTTTACTCTGGCCTTGGTTGTGCTTTGCTTCGGGGCGGTTGTCATGAAGGGAATCCAAAAAGCTGAACAAACCAAACATGGAAAAGATCCAGAGCAAGTTTAGTAGAGAACAAACAAGCAGAAAATGATGCAAAAATTTGAAATAATCTATTTACCTGCCTCTGAGTTTACGAGACCTTTATTTGGCTAAACAACCACAACTACACTGACATTTTGTTTGACTTTAAAGAGACACTAGAGACACTAGTCAACTTTTACTATTCTCTCAGTGATATCGACGGCTAATTCAGCCTCCATCTTGCATCCTACCTGTACTGTGAGCTCTCTCCAGACAGTAAAAAAAACAGTTTCTTCTTTGGCTCTCCTTAGTTTCCTCTCTTCCTCCAATAATGTCTTCTTTGTTGAATCTGCCGGTGTGTGTTAAAAACGACCGGTTTGTTTACATTCGCGTGCTAGCGTGTAACACATGCGCAAAGCTTTATAGTGCGGATTGTCAGCCCCGGGACACTGCTGGGTCGCGATGGCTCTAGAAATGCACAGATGTCACTGTGTCATCAAACGAGTCCGGAAAGCGGAGTTTTAAGGTTGAAAAGTTATATAGTGGGCCTTTAAGTACTGCAATTCACCATCTCTCAGCCCCAAGTTGGGAAAATTTCAATCAGATTTGCTTACATGGGTGAATGGATGTCAGATGAGTGAATATTTCATGATACCAACAACAGCAAGTTCTGTAGAATTTACATCAGCTTAATATCTTCATTAGTGTCATCTTGGTTTAGTGTCTTAGCAACTGCTGCTAACCCACTTATCAATAAGATCTATGGGGATGTTATCACATTTGAACCGATTACCATATACAGCAAAAGTATAAGAGACAGAAAAATCTGGGACGATATTAGCACAAGATGAAAAGTTTAATAGATCAAAAAAGTTAAAATCTTTTAACTGGAAACAATATAACAACAATAATCTGATCTGTTGGGACTCATTTTTGGTCATTATGAGATCAGTAAGTAAGGAAGTAAGATCATAGGAAATCAAAAATCAGAAATTTAGGTTTTCAAATTTTTCCCATTACGTAAAAACTTTAAAGCTCAATAAGCAGAATGTCAGACAGATTTTTTACGTTAAAAATAACACTAATGTTTTAATAATAGTAATGTTTTTCATTTAAATGTCTGATTGAGCTCAAGGAATGAAGGATATTTTGATATATTATTTTTCTTTTGTGATTCAGCAGACATCAGTGTGATTTGGATTCTTTTGTCAACTAGCCATCGCTGCACTCCTGGAGGCTGATCCATCGGTATCATTTATAAAACCTTAATCGGCAAAACCCCTGCATACTTCTGTTCATTACTTATTATACATAACATCGATCGCAAGTTATGTTCCACTGACTACATTCATTTACTTATCCCAAAAGCCTGCAGAGCCTTTGGCCATTTCGCTTTTCAATTTGCTGCTTCAAATGCTGGAACCATTTACAACACAATCTAAAACTCGGCTCATTCATTGCATTCTTCTCTTTCACAAATTTATTGCAAAAAATTGTCTGTGATCGCTGCTCCTGTAATTAACTGTTTGGAAATGTTTTTTTTTTTTTTTTTTTTTAAATGTTACGAAACTGTGTATGATGTAATATTTTGTAAATGTAATCCATTTTGTCTTGCAAGTTTTAATATATGCTTTGTTGTTGCCTCTGGCCCAGGTCGTCATTGAAAATGAGAATTGGTTGACACACCTGGATAAATAAATGTTATAATAATAATAATAACAAACTGAATAGTGATTGTGTTAAATCAGCTTATGATATCATCTCAAATTGATAGTTTTTCCCAGAATTTTAATTTACTGATGCTAAATATGCTAATCTTTGTTTAGCTAAATAATGATCCATTTGTTGCTTGTGTGTCTTCATAACATAATTCATGTGACTCCAAACGCTATCATATGTAGTTAATATAAAGATAAACGTTTACATTACCAGAGTTGTGTAATTAAATCAGAAAGGGTTAGTAGCATCTAAACTATCTCAATGTTGGTACGAATGAACACTTGTTAGGTCTCCCTGTAAGGCATTGAACCAATCAGACTCTACTCTTCCCTTGCTAATTATAAAGAAAAACATAGCTTATGTACATACACATACACAGAAAAACTATGACTCAGCAGCTTTGACACAGTGCACTACTATTCTGGTATTGTAACCCTCCTCCGTTGATCTAGGACATTTGGGACAAACTGTTAAACAAAAAATGTTGGGAGGCTGAAAGATTCAGGTCAGATCTGCAGATGGTACTAGAAGCTCTGGATCTGAACTCTACAGGCTCAGAAACTCTGAGCTTGTGTTCACTTTCAGTAAACCAGTCAGTGTCACTTGCAAAGCTTGCAGATAACCCAAATTCCTAATTTTACAGTTTCCTGCTATTTAATTTAATTTAATTTAATTTAATTTAATTTAATTTAATTTAATTTAATTTAATTTAATTTAATTTAATTTAATTTTTCAATAATTCAATTTATTTTATTTGGCCTACCTGATATTTTCTTTCTGTGCTCATATATTTCCTTAGGGAAAGTGTGTCCAGCACTTTGTACATGATGTGTGATAATAACTCTCATATCTTTTGTTGAACATGTTTGTTGTCATCATTTTACAATTAGATTATAAGATTGAAAAGCTTCTCTCTGACTTAGCATCATGACTAACAGTTATATAAATTATTTCTTTTCTCTCTTTTTTAGTTTAGTTTTTTTTTGTTTATTTTACTACAGTGTCTACTACATCCCATGTGGGATGGGTCTTTGAGTCACAAGTAAACGAAAATAAACTACTTCATTCGTTCATTCATTCATTCATTCATTCATTCATTCATTCATTCAGTCTTTTACACAAGTATTTATTCTATTCTATTCTATTCTATTCTATTCTATTCTATTCTATTCTATTCTATTCTATTCTATTCTATTCTCTCTATTCTCCAGTCATTTTCTCCAAAGCGACTTACAACTAGAAAGGAGGGACACCATGATTAAGTGCTAGTCAGGCTGCTGTGAGTCCAGTTGCACACAGGTGCTGCCGTGTAGTGCTAGAGGCAGTGCTGCTTTTTTCCCCCTCCCTACCTACAATAGCCCACTTGCTTAAATACGAGATCACGATTTCATCCCACAGCATCATCTTGGGCGTAAGTGTACGCAGCTGGTTCAGTGCTGAGTTGTGCTAAAGAGCTGGACAAATCTTTCTAACTCATCCTGACTCATTTCTAAACAGCTTTATCAACTATGAATGTTTTTTTTCCCACAAGAAGTGGCTCAACTATATAGACATAAACAAATGGATCTGAACAATCACAGTCAGGTCTTTTATAGCCTCTTAGGTCTGAATAAGCATGAAACAGGCAGAAGCAGAAGATTTATGGAGCCCAGGGCTTTCACCTTCCTAAGGGCTGGAACACAAAGTGAATCCCAGTTGAAGTGCTTGAAAACTGGATGATGCACGGTCAGGCCTGAGGGAACAGTAGGCATCATAATGCTATAGGACAATATACATCATATCTTTATATCATTTGTGAAATAGAAGATCAGCCCTCACAAAGTAGGATGTATGCACTTTTGTCCCTGAAGTTGTATTTTCCCATAAAAGTGTGAGCTACTTTTCTGTCCTTTGAAAATAAAGTTCAAGTTACCCCTGTGATGCCCTGGTATGAATCATCTTATTTCTGTTTGTTAAGCTAGCTTTTATCTGAGTCTGACATATGAATCACCCTCTGCTTGCATCCCTGTTTTTATCAGCCTGTTGTTTTTCTTATTTTTCTCTATTTTCTTTCCTCTCTCTCTCTCTCTCTAATCTCTCTCATCAGAGTTCTTAGTGTTCTTTCTTCCTCCCAGTCAAAGCTATCCCCCTAAAGTATAAGCAGCACTGCTGGTAGCAAAAAGTATTTCAGGGCTGTCTCTCAGCTTTCTTCACAAATGTCAGCCTCTCATGTTGTCACGTGGCATTTAGAACGAGTCCTCCGGGGCCCGGCTGTTTGAAGTATTGATTGAAGTGCCCTTGTCTCCCGGGTGAAATTATGTAACCGAGATGCAAAAATCCACAAAGTCACTGAGAGGGTGGGACAGAGACAGTGTGAAGAGAGATAGAGGAAAGCCTGGAGGGCGAGAGATAACGTAAGAGAGCACAAAAGACATGAAGGGGGGGGGCATGAAGGGGGGATAGGTGTTAAGTGTGGAGTAGAGAAGGCAATCTCTGAATGTGTGGCCCATCTGTCAGGACAGGGTATAAACCTGGACAGCTTCAACAAGTGTGATAGATCATGAAGCTGAAAATAAGCCTAGAAGGAAGCAATCCTCACTCTATCACTATTGTTGTGTCTCATTGGGGTATAACAGAGATTCCTGATGTCTTCCAGAAATAGTGGAGAAAAATGAGAAAGTTTGAGGCTGTCTAATGGATTCTTTTTCCATCCAAGTGCAACAGAGGGAATCAATTATTCAAGTTTTTCTTTAAATGCTTTCAAAGAAATGTTTAGTGACAGCCGTACACTCCAGGCTCCCCCAAAACTGCTGCTCACAGGAAAGTGTACAAAAATGAGGACACTGTGTCATCTTTCTGTTGACATCAATAACAAAGCAGGAAGCAAAAAACCTGGAAATGAATGTCTCTGAGCATCTTACTCCAGCTGGGAAGGCTGTGTTCACTGTCTATTTATTCTGTTTCAGTCACCTCCGAAGAGTGTTTAAGAAATATGAATAAGGCATCTCTACACAGATATTCTGTATGGTCAAGGTCAGGGAATGATTGTGGCAGTTTATGTTAATCCAGAAGTGACAGCCGCACGTCCTAAACTTCAGGATTGTGGCAGAAAATATTAAGAAGTTATTGTCCAATATAGCCATAATAATCACAAATACCAAATGTGACGCACAGGAACATTGTACATGTGGATTATTCAATGTTTTGGTGTTTGTTGTTGATTGATAGTGTTTCACTGTAGTGGAAGTATAGAGGTGCTTCTCAGTCATCTGCAGTGATTTTCACCTTTTTGAGCCACGATCTACAAGATAACTTAAGTTGATGTTAGCGACTAGCTTGCATTCTTGCCGAAAGCTATAGTTAAACCTGAAATTGCAGCTTCGACAAACCTGTGCTTGACATTGAGATAGAGGTGCTTCAGTGAAACGAAAACTCCTTCCTGCTCTGTCTCCAAATGACAACGTTTTTGTTGATTGTTCTGTATTCGTTTTTTTTTAATTCTCAAACTTCCTGTCTAAAGGGTTGACAGGTTTTTCAGATTCTTTCATCCCGCTCAGCCATTACGGAGATGAAACAACTTCTTCTTGTTTTCTTGGTGATGGGCATGCAATTATTTGGTGCCTTATCCACCAACTGGTAAGGACTGGAACAGAATATCAGATGCGACGACTGAGAGGTTATTTGTCTGATATATCAAATGGGTCATCCTGCGGCCATCCTGTAATTGTAAGGCTTGAAAACTGTCCAAAATATTTATAAATAGGGAGGATAAAGTGGTTTTTGGTGTTTTCGGTTTACAGCTGTGACAAAGCATCGACATGCCCAAAATGAGCTTCTCTTGCCGAGATACTATCAAATTCTGATTCTTAATATGGCATTAGTAATAATTTGGTTGTTTCTTTGTTAAAAGATAAATGCGTTAATTTTACTGATTAATCTCTTTGCATCATCACATTAATTTTGACAGCCCTAATGAAAATCTGAAATTTATTTGATAAATATTTTTGTTTTGATGATCCTGCGACCCCTGAAATTATCTTGGGACCCCCGTAGGGATCGAGACCCCCAGTTTGAGAAAGGCTGATCTTCTGTATGGAAAACCTGAGCTCAGCGTTCAGTTATTGCCATGTTGGTGCTTCTGGACCAAGACGTGACCATATTTGGAAAAAAGTAACCAATATTTATGGAATCAAGACAAATGTGTCAAAAGGATCCCCTACACTTTAAAGACACACTACAGAAATGTTCTCAGCGACGCGCCCCCTACCAACGGCTAATTTGGCATCCATCTTGCATGAGACAGAAAAGTTTTAAGGTCAGAATGTTTTATGTGTTGCATACAAATGACATCATAGGACTTTCAACCCGCCTTGCTACAAGGAATCTCCCCACTTTGGCAGGGCCCTTATATGTAATAGAAAACCACTTACATTGAGTAGAGTTGAGTCAAGTCTAGTAGAGTCGAGAAGGTGGTGGTGGAAATAAGGCTTTAGAGGTCGGTAAATGTAGCTGTTGAGATCCTAATGACTTTAAGAAAAATTTCTGTCAGTGGTATTGTTTTTTTAAATCGACATGTCTGATAGTGGATGACTCTATCCAGCATTTCTACATTTTGTTTCCAGTCATGTTACTGTGAGTGCGAGCGTGAATAGTTGCCTGTCTCTTTGTGTGGGCGCTATGATGGACTGACAGCTTGTCCGGGATGCACCCCACCACTCCTTAAATGTCAGCTCTTATCATCTTCTAGGAAAAAGCAGGTTTAAAGTCAAGTAATGGATGGACACTTTATCTCTGAATGATTCATGTACATTATGATTTGATTATAGTCATAGCCTTTTCCACATTTTATAACCTTGGAATGCAAAGCAACTATTAGTGCATGTATACATTTGTAGGGACAAAAACAGAGAGGGAAAACCCCATACAACACTGAAATAATACTAGATGAGAATATTGAGGCACAAACAGGAAGGATGGACCTTGTTCCACAAGGTCTTCGTTTGACACGCAGGACTCCCCTCCATGATGTATGACCCGTCTTCAAAGGTTTGGTTTGTGCAAGGACAGGCTCAATATGTGACCTTTGATAGAAGTCAGACCCCTTGAACAGCATATTATTCTCCTGTTTGCTTCAGAAGCACATGCATATGTGTGAGAGTGTGAGAGTGTGAGTTGATGCCTGTGTCTGTCTGTGACCCCATTCACCTGCCTTAAAAGCCTTTAGTGCTGTTATTTTTCTTTCTCCAAAGACTCACACTGACCCCTTGACTGTGTAACAGACCTTTCCAGACAAATGCATGTGATCAGATGCACATTTTAGGAAGCAATCTACCCATTGGCTGAAGCATAAATATATCCAGTCTGCACAGTTGTGAATGATTGCTCAATCATGTGAAGATAAAGGGGCTTGTGGAATTTTTTTTTCCAAAGCACAGCCTCTTCGTCCCTCTTTTGACTGTATTTCAAGTACGACTGTGCACAGATGAACATACACACGTGCACAAGCATGCCTCTGTTGGAGGGACTAGTTCTAGCTTTAAGCATCCTTTGCCGAATAGCACACCTTCTTTGATTGGAAGAACCCCTAAGGAGAGAGGCCTAATTTGCATGTTTTATCTGAGATGTTTAAAATGCTACAGCTTAAGTTTCACTTTCAGTTTTGGATGTTTTTGTTTTGTTCTGAGTTGTTACAGTAGTTTCCCAAGGTCAGCTCATTTATCAAACATACCAGTTGATGTTGTATTATACATTGTTGAAAAGTCTGATTTGTCACCTTTACATCGGGGTATAACTTGTAAGGATCTTGCTTCTGTTTAATGAGCAACATAGCTAAACAAACAAATGTTCGCAAATGTCCAGCAATATTCTCCTGTTTGGTGGTTTGGTCGATTGGATGATTGTGCCCTTCCACAGTAATAAGGAAAAAACAATTGGGCATTTTTACACATCATTTTACACTGTCACAGACCTCAATGGCATATGAAAGATGCTTCATAGCAAAAGCAGCCTAGTACCTCCTCTTTATGCTGCTCACCAGCCTGGTCACATTCTGGAATCCCACTCCTCAACCAGGACTTATTGAAGGTCAACCAATGTAGTTGTTTCGCTCACTCATGTACAGCACACCCAAGTTGATCCCACAAGTACATTGGGTTGAGGTCTGGTCTTATGGCAGGCCATTTCATCCTCTCCCCTCCCAAATTCTGGAGGTACTCAGTGATGATCTTGGCTCTGTGGGGGTGGAGCTCTGTTATCCTTTAGAGGATGGAGTTGGGTCAAGGGATGGGTACTGAATTTGGTATTTTATTGGTACCTGCTGAATTCGTCGGTACTACCAACTCCGAGTACCTATTCATGTAAAATCAAACGGTACCATATTTCTGTACCTTAAAGGCCAGGGGTCGCATTAACCGAATATTTTCCGTCAATGACCGTTTTTTTTAAATGGTGAATGAAAAATCTGAAGGCCGTCCATCATTCTGACATATTGCAATTTTACACCCCCGACCACTTTGTAACGAGTGAGCATATTAATGAGCTATTGTCTTGGAGCGTGTCTATGACCACTATGGTGCAGCTGCACAACTGGTGAAGAAGCAACGCATGCTACAGGATTTCCTCCCGCTGAAGCAAATGCTTGCGGGATTCAGCTTCCAGAACATCCAAACAGTCATGAAAAGTCGTCTGTCTGAGGCAAAAGTCCATTCAGTAACATTGTAAATTCTTCTCTTCTCTGCTACAACATGAGCTGCAGGTTGTGTCAAAGATTTTACAGACACCTAGACAAAGGTTGCTCCAAAATCTCATTCCAATATCTGTCTATCACTGTATCCAGGTGCCAATTAGGTGCCAGTCATCCATCTGTGACTGGCCGCAGTTGAATCTCAAAACAAGGCAAGGTAAGTTTATTTGAATAGCACTTTCCATGTACAGGACAATTACGTGCTTTACATACAAACATTAGAAGCATTACAAAGAATAGATACCAAGAAGAATTAGTTGCAGGGGACTTTGACATATTTTTGGGGCACTCACACGTTTAGCTGTGTTCCTCATTCCACAAATGCATAATCGTTACAAGTTATACCTCATTGTAAAAGTGTCTGATCAGACTTTTCAATTATGTACAACACAACATCAATTGATATTATCAAGAGGACAAATAATCAACCAAACTGCAAAGTATTAAAAACTACTACTTTTAGGCATCTGCATGTCAAAGTTAGGTTCAGGGAAACACTGACTTGCTTTAGAATTCACTCTCACAGCACAAGTCTTCTGCATGTTACTCTTTCTGCAGTTTCGATTTTTCTTAACTCTCAGAGGTGACGGGTCCTACTCCATCTGCTTATGTCACAAAACCAAATAAAAACAGAAATGAAAGCTTTGAGTGAAATATACCACTCTCAAAGTTGTGCTGCGAAATACCAACAGTTTGTTGGTATTTGCACCTGCATCCAAAGAAGGATTTCCTTTAAGAAATTCTTCCAAGAGTTTCATGAGACGCCTGCTCGCTACATTCAGGCCAAAGGCTGGCAGCTAATCATTAGTCATTGTGTTTAGTAAGAAAGTTCATTCTCTCCAACTTGTGAAATGTCTATTCTGTCTTCTTATATTTGTGCATTTGAACTACTTCCAACTAAAAGATTCTTTCTTTCTTACAAAGAAACTTCTTCTCAGCTGTATTTTTTGTCTTTAAGCTTTTATCTAACTGCTGCAGTGTCTTGTTGCCTCTCTTCCAAACTGAAAACAGTGCTTTCTCATAATTAACTCCAGTGACTTTCTCCTACCAAGAACAAGTGTTCTGAGAGCCTGCATGAGTAAGACGACCGGGGGGGTAGCTCATTCTGGTTTTACAAGCCAGGCTGTTCCCTAAAAGGCATTTGTAAGATGAAATTAAAACAGAATGCCCTCAGCCTCCAGCAAAGCTAAACTTGTTGCGGGTAAATGTCATTTGAGAAAGCTCCTATGATGTCTGCATGTCAGAGAAACTATCAATGAGAGTTTGTCAAAAGGACCTAAAAGCCTTTTCTCTGCTACTAAGATCAATTCATCTGCCTCTCTGTTTAACTTTGGGACTTTCTCTCTGAAAGAAGAACAAAAGGGCTGCTTCCATTTATAGGGCTTTTAGAGCAGCCTGGAGTCTAATTTTACCAAAGGAAGTATCAGCAATTACATAAAACCTCTAAAAGGTGGACTCTTCTCTGTTTCAGTAGGTTTTTATCAAAGTCAGTCAAAACCAAGGCTGTGACAAATGCTGCATTGGGTTGGGATGCTGGCGGGGTTTAAAAAGGCAACTGATATGCTGTACAAACATACCTCCTATTACTGCATGAGCTTGCTATTAGTGATGTAGGCGCAAGCATCTCTCAGTTCAGAGACAACTGTTATCTTTTTTCTCTACCTGACAGCTTAGAGAAAATACCATTTACCAAGTAATCTTCCTAATAATGTAATATTCACCAATTAGTCAGGACTGAGCTTCTCTCTTTGAACTTGTTTTTAATCGTCTCAGTATCAATGTGTCTTTGAGCCATCTCCATCTGATATCAGGGATAGGACAAGCCAGCCAGTCAGTGTTCCCATCTATCAAAGAACACTTATGTAACAACCCCACCTCCCGTATGTATATGTGCATCTACGTGCTTGTGACGGAACGGGGAGGTGTCAAAGCTGGAGCCAAGGGACATTTTCACGAGTGTCAGGACTCACTTTGAAGATTAAGAGGGGAGATATCATCTCTGTGCCGTGCACATCGGAAAATGGAGCCACCGCAGTGAGATTACACAGACTGAACTCAAGGCCATCAGCGATGTACTCGGCACACACAGAGGCACACGTGGGTGTTTGCTCAGGGTTGAACGTTGCTTGTCTCGCTTAAAATGGAAAAAAAGCAACTTTTTATAAACAGTATCCTTCGAAGAATTTTGCAGTGTCTGCTCATTGATAAGCAACACCCACCTGCTTTATTAAGCCTTTGTTAATCATCCACTCTAAGTAAAAATTCAAGACACTGATTTACACATAAGGAATCATTAGATGAATTACCGGCTTGGACACCCACATAAACACATCAGTCTCAGGTCAGCCAGTCAACTCTGTGTGGGGCTGACTCAGCTGACCTCGCGGCTCATGGGTTTCCATCCATCACAGTCCATCATGCCTAAGGTGAGTGTTTGTGATCAGGCAGCAAACAGAGCCACAGAGATGGCCAACCATAGAGAGCCACAACGGTGAGGTCAGAGGTCAGAGGTCTGAGCTGTTCCCACAGTAGCATAGGGGCTTGTCTCTGTTCACCATCACCTCATCAACACTCTCGTGGCGTTTGACCCTCATGAATTACAGGGACAGGATAATCCTTGTTTCAGTCAAACGTAAATGGAAGAATGCCTTGTAAACACAAGATGATTAACTCAAATTGGTGAATCGTTACGGATTGTTTGCAGCTCTGTCAGCCCACATGAATTACTGAAGTCATCCAACATGCAAAGATTGTTATTTTTAGTACAATGATGACACTGTTTCAATCTCTGACACCATTCAATCTAATGAGTCACTGTAATGACTGGATGGTTAATTAGCTCCCTAATTAACAGTCTAAATTACCAAAACTCTGCGCTGAGCCTCACTCTTACCCACTGCAGAGTAAAGAGGAAGCATGTCACTGTCAATACTGAAATCTGCACAGCTCTAACCCCAGGCTTCCACTTGGGAATTTGTTATGTGAGCATGATAGAATCTGACACATGATTGCGATTGACTTGGGACCCCACCAAATGTTGTAGGAACTCTAAAGTAGCATAAGTTGTTATTGAGGGGGAAGAACAACAGCAGTTATTGCCCCATGGGAGACTTTGGATGGCTAATGTACAGAAAGTGTCGAAGCCAATGTTGAGGGAAACCTCACAGAAACACAAAGGCTTTCAGAGGAGGTTTCTGTGTCCATAATTGTTCTTTATTTTTGTCAAACTTTTACCCTTTTCTTTCTTTTGCCCTTATAATCACAGCTTAGAAGGAAGAAGGTCAGAGTTTTAAAAAGAAAACCTCACTACTGTCATTGCTCTTGACATTTCTGTAGCGGCTTGTATGTATAGCCGAAAGACGCAGCATTTTCAGATTTGTTTAGTTGTGTTTGTAACAACAGAGGTGAGAAGGCATCTTTAGATTTCAGTAATTCCAGCAGAAATTGTTAGAATTGTTTAATAAAACAATCAGATGCAATGTGATCAACTCCTACTAAGTTATTGGTGGACTTGATTGCAGCTAACTGGCTGTGTTGTCAACTCTACTAAAAAAATATGTACCTGGTCAATTTTCATTTGACAAAAGCAGATGAGTCACTTTTCAAATAAACCCCCCTGATCACCTGTCCCACCACCACATTGATGGAACTGGCAGCATAAGACCAGAAATTATCCTGTCAAAGGATTCAACAATAATAACAGGAGGTTAAGCAGACTAGAAACACCAAAGGCTATAACTGCAGGAGTTTTAGTAAAACAGTAATAAATAAATAAACAGTAATATGTATGAAATCTTTGTGATGTAGCCGGTTAGTTTGAGAACTGCAGGTTTGAAGCCTTGAATTAGGTATTTGGATGTTGCCATCTTAGTCTTTTTGGATGTGATCCCATTTGGAAAAGTGAGGGAAGATGGAGATTTATCCTTGAAATCTGACTGGATAAAACAGCATCTAAAGACCATCAATGATTGGTTAAGATAAAGGCACATAGCAGATGTCTTTGTCCATGTTTTTATAGACTATGCATCTAAATCGATCCCCAATCACCGCTTTTAGGGGATAACCCGCAACACCTGAACACCTTCATTTACAGAATAAGGTAAATAGGCCACTTCCTGCCTTGCAACAATAGCACCAGCAATTTTGTAGGAAATTGCTTTGCTGAATAAAATGATATGTTTGTTATTGTTAGTGTTATTACTTTGAGTCTTTATTACATAACAACCAAGTGACCCTGAAATCCTTTTTCAGATATCAAGGTGTGTTCGATGCCTTTGTTCGCTTCAAAAAGGACTTTTGGTATTATTCCAACGCTTCACTGGGCCGAGGCAGTCAAAAGCAAGAAGAATCAGAAATTAGTGCCACTGAAAGAGGACATCTGCAGATAAAAATAGTGATTTAGGGGATGTTCCACACCTTCAGTCATGAGCCAGACATTATAAATACTTGAGATGAATGACAAATCAAACAACCTGCATTTAGGAAATACAGGGTGAATAATACACAGTCACCTCCAGAACATCAGCTGGCTCGCATTCATTTGTGTATTTCTTCAAGATGCATGCTTTGTTCTTTCTTTGTCCTGACCTCCCCGCGACTGCTGTCACTGTCTCATACAAACACAAGCACTCTCTGCTTCCCAACTCTGAGCTGAGGAAAGAGAATCTATCAATCCCATCAGTTGAGAGAAGTCCAGGAGTGTTATTACTTTGAGCCAAGCCATTAAGCTTTTACCCCGAAGCGATCGATGGCAGATGCTAGAGGGGTTGTTTATCTTTTGTCTTCTTATCAGAGCTGTAAGGAGAGGTGGGAGCTCTGAGGGGGAGGAGGACGAGGGCGAGATACAAGAAGAACAGGAGGCAGACTGACAGAGAGACGGAAGGAAAGAGAAGGGAGGACACCTTGTTCCAAGGGAAGCATCAACTTTGACTTACAATTCAGCACACAATCCACATGCCGCCTTTTGATTTGCCAGGATTCATGTGAGGAGCTTGACACCTCTGATGTGGGAGATCAGTGATTGGACAAGGTTATGTGAAAGGCTCAGAGCCTACCGAGGAATGACTTGAAATGATTATCAGATGATCTGAAACCTGTACTTCATATAATTAGGCTAACCAACTTAACAGGCTTCTCTAAATTATGCATCACTCAAAGTACCTGTATGTTTTTGGTTTAATATTTATCAGATGTAAACCCTTTGTTTAAAAAAAATGCTCTGAAATATATTGACTCATAAAGCAATATAGAAGGTGACTTATGAAAAGTGGGAATAATACACATGAGAGGAACAACTCTTACAAACTCTGAGATGTCAGAAATACAGATGAAAGCCACGTGAGTTGCACCTAACAAGGAGAATAGACCGAGCGTGAAGCGGAACGATGAAAAACAGCTGTCTGGAGATGTTTCCCTCCCTTTCCTTCTCTCTCTTCTTCTGTCTGTCTCTTGTCTCTGTCTTGTAAACAGCAACTTTCCCTCTTCCTTTTATCAGCACTAACTTCAAAGCCCTCATCATAACATGCATTCATATTTTCTCATAAATTTTGGAAAAAAAAGAAAAAGAAATGAAATTACAGTGAATGAATCTTAATGATAATGAGACACATGATTCAGACCTCTGTACTTTCTAAATGAATTTATTCACCTTCCTCTATTCCCTTCAGGTCCAAGTCCTCGATAACTGTTCTGATTCATCCTCCGTCCTAAATGCCTTCCCTTCATCTCCTTCTCTCTGTGTCCCTTACCTCATTTAATTTCACACTATATTCATTAGAATTATATAACGACTAAATTGGTTCCGCATACAGATGTGAGGAAAAAATACTCTCAATTTAGATTCCTAACAAGCTAGAATATGTTTTTCATGGGGCTCCTCTCACTGAGCGGCTATAGATGTTAGTTTCCATTAAAACAATGAATTCACACCGTGCATGCAGCATGATTAATAACTCCATGTGAAGTCTTGAGGTTGAAGATTTTGGTTTAACTTGAGAGGTGTAAGTCTTGCTCCATTTACCTGGCTTGAACACAGCTGGTGTGTGCCTGTTGAAAGGGCCCATTGATAGGCCTGAAACCTGGGCATTTCCTGCTGAGCGGCTGCTGACAGCGCTAACGGTGGTCTTGGGAACTCCCTGTCAGCAGCTTCCACTGTCCATAAACCAGCGGCTTTGAGTAGCCCCAAGTTTTAAGAGCTTTTAGGAGGTGGCCTGGGGTCAGTGTAAAGATAAAGTGGGACCAGTGCTCTTCCAATGGAGCACTAATTTTCTTTATGTAATTTTACATTCTGCAGTTTGACTCATTCCCTTCCATCATTTTGCTTTTAATGACAGCCCTCAGTGGACTCTTCCACAGCTTAAGATGGCTTATGTGACTGACCAAAGGAAATGAAAAAATGTATGTGTCTATATATGTGTACTTCTAAAAATATTTTTGGAAAACTGACAATTAAGTGATTAGTGAACAAGGAAAAGTAAACTATCTTTAGAAAGGGGGCCTGAGTAAATAAGTCATCCTGCTCCTTTTCAGACTTTATAGCAACTGTCATTTTTTGGCTATTCTTTTGATTAATTTACATAATTTTTTGTTCAAAATAAATAAATAAATAAATACTAAATACCAAATAGTTATTATTTCAGTAAACAGGTTTCACTGCCTTATTCAGGAAAATCTAAACAGGGAATAAACTTTCACAAAGTACTTAGCAGGTGACTGAATGCACCACAGATACATTGGCATGGTGACACGCCATGCATATTTTAATTGCATATCAATGGGTGCATACCCTAATCAGCTTATTTGCCTTATTTAATGCTTTTTCTAGCATGCAAATCATTTCTCCTTGCTGCTTGTCATTACTTCTGAGCTAAACCCGGCTACAGAAAATGCAAAGTTGATGCCATGGATCAGTTTGATTATACTCTTTATTTTATATTCTGGCTTGCTCTAACTTTTGCTTGTGCAGACAATGAATTCTAACGTGAGGGAAGTGCTTCAAACTGTAAAATCAGCTCTCAAATCACATCTCAGACCATTTCTAAACCTCTTAACCAAATGTTAAACATATCAGTCCACTGCGTGTTATAAAACAAAAATGATGGCACAATAATTGCTTGCTTATTACACTCACCATTCAGCTCCCTGAAAAGTCCATTTTATTTCCTGTTTCTCTTCTCTTTTCTGCTGGAGTTCACCATTTCTAGCCGGACAAAACTAAATCTAACCGGGCACCAATGTATTAAAAGAGGACAACAGGAGTGCATTCCTTCCTAAATGGGTCTCCAGTACTAGATCCCAGTGTGATGTATCTTCACATTATTATAGGTCAAATGTGCCCGAACCTGCCAGTAGTCCTTTCTCCTGAGGTGCTAACTGGTCCAGCCATTTGTGGATGGAGTACAGTCTCATAGATTTAAGTCTAGCAAGATAGATTATCTTGTGATTGTAAACCAGCTAAAGTAATGAGAATCCAACTGTTTTGTGAGATAAAATAAATCACAAACAGAAGGTCTGTCACCATACTGACCTTCCAAGCATATATACTTTCAACATGAACCTATTTCATTTACTTACCATTAGATAAATAATGCCATTCTGAAGTATGAAGCAGGATGGCTTAGTTTAGTACAAAGAACTGTGATGGGAGAAAACAGCTGGTCTGACTCTGCCCTAAGCTAAATCAGCCTGATAACTCCTTCATGGCTTAATAAACAGATTAGCTTGTTTTACTTTTGGGAAGACTGTGTAAAATACGTAGCATCCTTCCCCAACATGTGTTCTGTTGAGTGTTTTTAACAAACATATGAACAAAATACAGCTTTTAAGTCAGTAGCTTCATCTTCCTTAGAGACTGAGAAGCCTCCTGAAGTCCCTTTATATTAACATGGTCATTTGATAATTGCCAACTTTCCTGTACAGAACATACTGTCTCCTTCCAACGAGCGCAAAAGAAATCTGAGTTTCCTCTTCTGTTAAAGGAGTCGGCTGAGGATTCAGGACCTAAACTGTGGAACAGACACTTTCTGCTTTATTCTGTCAAAGCTCAATCATGCCATTCCTGCCAGCAGGTATCCTCAGAGGTTCCCTGCCTCTGTTGAATCACCTGACTGCACTTGTGGTCAGCCACCTGCCTTCACAGCTGCTGCTTGCTGCTCATTAGCTCCTCAGGATATATAGAGGGCAGTTAGCGTGGTAGTCTGTCAGGTTGTTTATGCTGCTCTGCTGCTTCAGGATTGGGGGCAGCTTCGCTGTGCTGTACCTGTTGCTCCTCATATCTGTGTAATTTGTTTGATTTCTGGCTGAAGTATTACATTTCAGCTGACACAAAGAGTAAAGTGATTGCATTTTCTTATCTGTTTCAGCTCAATTGTATCACTCTAACACCGACACTGATCTAACACACAGAGGAACTGCTGTTTACTGAGGTACTCTTCTGTCCAATTGAATGTGAATGTGTAAAGCAAATCATCACTAAATACACTTTTAGATTTTCATTGCAATTTTTTAATGCATTGATAAAATGTAGATTATTGAATATATCTTATAAAGAGTATGCAGGTTGTTTACGCTGCTTTTATAAATGTATCTACATGCCAATTTTGGTATAAAATGGTATGTGAGTACATTTTTGCATGTTTTGCAACACAAGCATATCTAATATAAGAGGTTGACTCTCCTTGCCTAAGGAGTATGGTTTCTCTGAGTACACTGAGGGCTGCACACATGCTCACAGAACTGGAGCTGCATTCAGTTTTCTTCAGGGGATAAGCCTGTAAGACACTATAACTGGGAGTGATGCCTTTACACTATGTCCTTGCTTGAGGATGGGAGTCAGTTTTATACTGAGTACTGAGATGCACTGGGTCCCTTTATTATTTAAGGTTTGGTGCTCCGGTTAGTTTAAGAGTGTTTATGTGAGGCACTTTGTTTAATAAAATGTGCAAATAAAAGAAATGGGGCACAGTGCCAGTACTGATTACTACAGTATCTTTTCAGGGCGACAAAAGCAGGAAGTTGAGGTGTTTTTAGTTATAATCTAGACGAAGAGGAGATATCTTAGTGGTTTCAATTGTGATGGTGTGCAATTTGTTTATCCTTTTGATAAAAAAAAGAAAGTGAATTATCTTATACCTAAAATGAAGGCAGCTAATGGTGAAGGTGAAACACAGCCATGATAATAAGCTACATTACAGCTGTAATGATTTCTGTCTATCTAGATGACTGAATCCAGCATGGTGTAAAATCCAGCTGAGCTTTTACATTATGAGCTAAATATAATGCAAACACATGTGGCTCAGAAGTGAGCCATGAACATGTGCATATGTGTGCAATAATCAGATTGGGCTGTTTTGTTTGGTCCCTTGTTTGCATTCACTCAGCAATTTAATGTGTGAACTTCATTTCAGCTCCACAACACCAGCTACCAAAAAACACGATTTTATTCTTTAATGTTACTTGTTTTTCGAACGTGTTCAGAATCCTGTTTAAGCTCAGAGGGCTTTTTTTCTCACTTCTGTGAACCACAGAAAATTTAGCTGCACCTTTGATCCCAATCAATTCAACTCAACTTTATTTTTTATAGTGCCAACTCACAACAAAGTCCAATTTATCACGAATTATTGTTGTCCAATTATAATCCAATTAAAACAAATACATGATCCACATTAGTCCAATTTATGATAACTGTGCTCATGAAAGCCAAGTCATAAAAAAATTATTGCTTGGACCAACAGACTATCCAGAGTAATGCATGGGGCAACAGTGAAGAGGGAATACTTTGCTAAAAAGGAAAAACTTACGGCAAGACGGGCGGCCATCTGCCTCAAGTGGTTGGAGGTGGAGAGGAGGGGACAACAAGCACCATAACGCCAAGCCAGGCATACCTGATGAGAAAGAAAAAGAGAGGTGAATAAAAAGCAAAAAGACAAAAGCGGAGGGATGTGCTCATTACATCATGGGATGTCCCCCCACAGTATAGCAACATAACTAAAGGGAAAGATAATGGTCCCCATAGTCAGCCTTAACTATAAACTTTATCTAAAAGGAACGTTTTAAGCCCAATCAAGAGAGGTAGAAAGGGTGTCTGCTTCCTGAACCCAAACTGGGGGCTGGTTCCACAGAGCAGGGTCTGATAACTGAAGGTTTTGACTCCAGTTCTACTTTTAGAACCTCCACAGGTGAAGCTGCAGTCTGAGAGTGAAGCGCTTTACTGGGGAAATATGAAACTATGAGATCTTAAAGATCCAATGGAGTTTTATATTATATTTGATCCTGGGTTTAACAGGGAGCCAATGAAGAGAAGCTAAACCTGAACGAATACAATCTCTCATAATTCTGATCAGCACCTTTGCTGCTGCATTTTGGATCAGCTGGAGGCTTTTCAGAGCATTTTTGAGACAGTCCAAAAATAAAGAACTGCAGAAGTCCAGTCTTGAAGTAACAAATGCATGGACTAGTTGTTCTACATCACTCTGAAACAAATCAAACTAAATCAAGTCAAATGCCACAGGTGTGTTGTGACCATAGACTGTGGTTTTGACTGACTTCTTGACTTAAAAAAGTGAATTTTCTATCTTATTTAACACAAAGGAATATGAAACTTTTCTTTGTCTTCCTCGCAGACAGGTAAGAGATGATGCAATTTCATCCAACGCAAAAGCAATACTGTAAAGAGAAATCCAAGACATTGCTCTTTCTTTATATGACTGCTTTGGAAAAGAGTTTTACTAAAACTCAAATCTCAAACCTTCCATCTCCTCAGCCACCTCTCAATTTGAAGGACTAACAACTCAGAAAGGCTGCCGCAGTTTTAAGACACTGCCACGGTCGGCTACTCTAGCTTTGCTCTCTTAGAAGCAGCTGTGTGCTGAGCAGAAGTGAAAATCCTTGTCGGATAACCCAGTTTTCAACCTGTCTGGGCGCTGAAACATTCCCGCTGGCCGTCCATCTCGTCACACTCCGTTACCTTTATCACTTATCATTGCTCTGGTCCAGGGATATACACACCGCAATGCATAAACATTTCTTAACACATACAGATGGCCTCTGAGGACCACATGCACACTTGTATAAACTCAAAGTCAGCCTCACATACGCTCCCAAACACACTCATATTTTCACCTGCTTATAATTCATGTTGAATGACGCTCTTTGATCTGACTGGTGTTTACTGAACCACCCGGCTTCTTCGCTCATTTTCCCACTATCGTATGGAATGGAGGAGAAGTACAAACACCTCCCGGTTTAATCACTCAGAATGTGCAAGTGAATACATTGAGGCGATTAGTGTTAATATGAGGTTGTGCTCTGCACCACTCGGCTGCTTGGTAATGGGAGACTTGCATTTAGAGACATCTCATCCCTAAAAGGATAGAGATAGTCTGTGATCTGTTGCAGAGACGTGATGGGTTTCTGCCTGCTCATATGCTCATTACTCTACGCAGGGTGACGGGGGGTGTTTGAGGATGTTGGTGCATGACTCCGTCAGTGTATCTTGTGTTTTTGACAAAGTTATTAATAATGCACTACCACAGCTAGCAACCTCCTAATTATTACAACCCAAAGCTTGTTATATAAACAGTGAAAGTTAGAGCAGTGCTGCATGTGCTCTAACTTTCAGTAGACAATAGTTGTTTTATGTTCTTTTACTTAAAGCCACAATGAAGAGCAGAGCAACTACACACCTGTGAAGTTTCATGAATAATTAATTCCCTCATCCATCCACTTCATCTCTACCCTATTCATCCGTTTTCAGATCTATTTACCCATTCTTTCTTCCTTTAACTTCCCTGTTTTTAAGGCATCATCTGTTGTGTCTGCAGTCTGCTTGAGTACGTGAGTCTTGCCCTCCAAAGCCGCCCTCAATCTAAACCTTTTTTCTCCTTCATACTACCTAATTCTTTGAATCCTTAACCCCTTCTTGACATGGCCAATTTTTCTGTCAATAATGACACACCCAAAATGAATTAAGTAAATCTTCACAACTCCAAGAGTTGTATATATAATCTTGGTCTCTCAGAAAGCTGAGATATGTGAGATGACTACATCAGTGTCAGAATCATGATGTGTTCCTGTGTCAGAGTAAATTCATCAGGAACAACAGTAAAAAATGTAAATGGTTATCTCCTCCTAAAAGTAAACCACATTACTCTCAGTGAAAACCAAAGGACAGCAGCCCAGTTCATCTATGAATGAGTAAAGTCATGTCTGATGAGTAGAAGCTAAGAAAGTGAACTTGAGCAGTTTTACGGATGTTTTTATAAAGTTGTTACACAGATGAATATCTCAGGAAGCCAACGGCCGATTTTGATCAATGGTCAGAGTCCGGAGAATTAAGGGATAGTCCCCGAATTCATCTTAGAAACAGCATGAAGATCCAGAAAGAAGTGAACCCCATGATAGTAAATGATAGGAAGAGAGAATACTTCACTATAATCCTCTTTCACCAAGCCGGAGTCATAGAACATTAGCAGAGTTTTTTTGTGGAATATATACTGTATATATATATATATATATATATATATATAAGTATATAAGTATAGATAAAGTGATTTATGATTTAGTGACTTTTTTTGGTTTGCTACTTTTTGGCTAACTCAGTGACACATTGATGACACTGACATCTTTGTAATCAGCAGAGTCTCTGCTTTAATATGACACCTTGTTTATGTGGTTTGCTTCAAGTCGAGAAACTATCATTCAATGGACCGTGCTGTTCTCACGTTTTTGTAACAAATAATACCCATATAATTCTCGAGTTTTGAATTGTGTGTCATTTGGATAGCAATGCTTGGTAAAGTCTTTTAGTTGAGTTTTTTCCTGTGATTTTGGCATGGGTCATCTCGGGATTGGTGCTTCCTATTATGTGCGAAGGTCTTCTTGCATGTATTTCATGCTGCCCCTGTACAGGGAGGTCAAGAAGAGGTTAAACCGCTAATCCTACACATGGTCCTTGAAAGTAAAGTGTCTTCTTAAAGCACCTTGAATTGTCCTGTACATGAAATGCGCTATACAAATAAACTTGCCTTGCCTTGCCTTGCCTTGCCTTG
>JAOXYM010000015.1:24430893-24447030 GCA_028567055.1 Leptatherina wallacei | reverse complement strand
ATTTCATCTTTGGGATGTGGTGGAACGGGAGATTCTCATCATGGATGTGCAGCAACTGTGTGATGCTATCATGTCAAAATGAAGTTTACTATTCAATATTATTATTATTACTAGCGAGATGGACCTGATAAAGCAGTTGAGTGTATTTAATATTAGAAAGTTTAATTGAAACAACACATAAAGCCAAAAAGAACATGAGGTTACCAGCTGCAAATCTATGAAACTCTAGAGTGAAACATCATTCTTCATGAAAATACTCACAGAATACCTTATATTCCAAATAAGACTTTTTTCTGGAACATATTTGGAGATGGAGGGTGGGGAGTATTGATATTCCCATGGGTCTTCAGTTGTGTGGAGATGGAATATAATTCATATTGGTGTGATCCCCCCACTGACCGAAACATTATCATGCTAGAACAGACCACTGCTATCAGGGTAGAAATATTGAATCATAGAATAAAAGTGATCACTAAAACAACTTCTGTCTGAGGGCATAGTTGGACCTAAATTATCCCAGCAAAATGCCCCACACCAAGTATAAAAAGATATTCAAGACTGCCTCACATTAAATTATGAGCACTGAGGGCTGTACTGTTTTCTTTGTGTATAATTCACGAGAACTCACCCATTTATAGAGAATATATAGAAGGATGAGTCACTGCATGACTGGATGTTAATTGCTTAAATGTATCCTACTCAATGTTAAATTAGCTTTTGAAGGTTCCTTAAATTAGAAAACCGCAAATAGGATTTACATCAACTTTGTGGAGGTTTGTCAATCCAATTAACCGAAGAAGTAGCCATGATTGCAGTGAATCTGTATCTTATCAAGCTGACAAGCAACAACACTGTCAATGGAAAAGATGTCCACAGAGATATGACAGCAAAATAACAGTCATGAATCAAAGCTATAAGTTCATGGCTCAAGTACTGTGTTGTTACCCCTGAAATAGCCTGTCAATCACTCCCACAGGACATCCAGTTACATCCATCAAACCAGTCATACCCCTATATCTACCCCATCTAAAGATATCTTCTTATTATGGAACTCTTTATTTCCTTTTCGTTTGGTTAAATACATTTTAGGCAGCAAATTACACTCTGTGAACAGTCTGTGCTGTTTTAGTCGATCTGTATTACTAGACACAGCTTTACTAAGAAACATATTTCCCATTTATTAAACATTGATACTGCAACGTGTATACTTTCAGATCTCAGCTACCTGACTATGCCGTTCTTCATGTCCTGTCCTTATTTTCTCCTAATTCACCCAATTTTCGTGTCCTATCTTCCTCTGTTGATGTTTTTCAAACCCAAACCCCCCTCCGCTGGGTTTTCCAGTAGACTAATATTTGTCTTTCCACCTCCTCCCTCGCTATGAACATCTGGTCTTGGGTTTTGCAGCAACACAAACTTCCTTGGCGAGCCTTCACATCTTTTCATGATTGCATAAATAGCTGTCCGAAGTTTACGGTGACCATAAACATTCTTCCCTGGCCACTGACACAACGCTCAGCTGATTGGTGATTCCTGTAAGAAAGAATATTCATCAAATATATTTATAACTCTCTCTTACTCATATTGCTGTTAAATTTTTTAGCAGCTAGAAATATCTGTATGCAGATTTTGAGGATTGACATTAAAGCAATCTTTTTCAACCTATCAGACAGCTTAGCAATAATACAGATTGCCTAGAAACACTGATTATCTAGTCTAATAATGAGTCCAGTTTTGAATGGTTTTCTTTACTGTCGCAAGCTTAATCCCACAATTTTGGAAGGATAATCTGCAGGGGCTGATTTGTCTGTAGCCCTTGGGAATAATTGGATTGGTCTGAGAAGTAGAGGAAATGAAAAACATACCCCAAGCTTTTCTTTCGCAGCATGTTTTTGTTGCTGCAGTGCCTCTGTATCAGAGGTGGTGATAAGAGAAATTAAGAGGAACAGAAATGAGCATGAGGTGGTTGTTGACACTGTCTGTATGTGTGTGTGTGTGTGTGTGTGTGTGTGTGTGTGTGCACGCGTGTGTGTGTGTGTGTGTGTGTGTGTGCGCGCGCGAGTGTGTGTGTGTGTGTGTGCACGCGTGTGTGTGTTTGAGTCAGTGCATACCTGTCTGCAAAGTGTTTCTTCATGCAAGTCTAACAGCCAGAAGTTTGGTCCAATTTCCTCAATGTGCTGGAAGTCATTACAGCTCTGACTCACTATTCTGATTGAAGTCTCTTAGTCACAATGGGCCGGAGTGACTTTGTCTTGGGCAGGGTCAGCGGAAGCTGGCTCAGTAATCAGGTGGGATTGAAGAAAAATGATTTGTTCAATCAGGCGCATTCCAGCTCCTCTGCAGGTCATGAGACTGGATCTCTTGAGTGACTCCATGTATGAATGTTAATGTCAATCAAACACACGCCTGCAGTATGTATTGTGTGTGTGCACAGTGATTTGCATGCACATGCATTATGCAGAAATGTAATTATTAAACCACTAAACTATTATCTATGTTCCTCAAAATTTTACATTTGAAAAGGTTTTGCTTAAAAAAACTCTGAAATGGCTTTAAGATGGCTTAATGTGGCAGGGGTTAGCACTGCAAAACGATTTCTGGTTCAAACCTGTCATGTGTAAATTCCCTCCAGTTTCCTCTTATAGGCAAAATACATGACCCTTAGGCTAGTTGTCGATTTTAAATTCATCCTTAGAGCAAATATGCATGGTTGTCATTCTCTGTGACCTGCAGGATGCATTCCACCCCTTACCTGGTAGCTGCTAGGCTTCAGCCACCCTGTGACCTTTAGCTGGAGTAAGAGGGTATGGGAAATGGATAGCTGTTTTGACCTGCTAACAACTGTTAAAAACATTAAGCTAAAAAAACATCTGCATAGTAATCCCTTTTGCTTTCTTACAATATAGCCCAACTGTTTGAGGGCTGTCTCGCAAACAGAGACGACAGCTGCTAAATGCAGCCAGTCCAAGTCTGAGTCCTGCACTTTGCTGAATCTCATCCTCTCTCTCTCGCTCTCCAACCTCTTTCCTGTTGAGCAACTGTCAAATAAAGGTGATAATTTGGGTGTATGTTGTCTTGCAATCTGCAACTCTACCAGTTGGTTGCCCTTGCAGACTGGCTAGCTTATCCATTACCTTGCTTTTGCTCTATTCTGCACCTAACTTGATTTTCTCATTTCATCCTCAGAGAGCTTGCAAAAAGCACTTTAGACCTTTCATTATGTGCAGAACATATGGGCTACCTGAAATTGCTTTTCTGAACCTGAAGGTGGTGCTCTGTTGATTGCGACACTTTATCTCAAGGGCATGAAAACAAGGTTAAAAACATGATTTTCAGTGGAGGGGGATTTTAAGTTTATCTAATTGCATATTAACTGAAAGTATTAGTTTTCACTTGAAATAATAAATTAAGTGACTTTATGGCTGAGTTGTTTTACTGCTCAAGCCTGAAGATTAATTTTAAAAAAACAGTCCACATGAAACAACATCTTTAAGTTTAGTTAGAGCTGCAAAGCTGCAAAATGAACAGACATTTGGGATAATCTGAAATACAATGATTATTGCATTTATCATCAATCCACAAGGAAATTTGAAAAATATAAGCAAAAAACAAAATTTTTATTTCAGTTTAATCAAGACTGCAAATAAGAAAAGTCTCATATGTGTGAGTCACATTACATGAGTTAGTTACACAAACCATACCATACCAGTGCAATGTACATCCACTGGCTAAATGCCTATGTTAGCATGCATGTTGTTTATGAGCAACAAAATGCAGCTGGACGAGGAGCAACATTTAAACAAAGTAATTGACATGTAGAAGAAAAAACAAAAATGTGCTGTTAGTTGGACATGTAAAGAACTCGCCTGGTTACAAGAAAAAGGACCTGAATATGAACAAGGAGGTAAAAGCCACTGAGATCTGGCATGCAGATAGTTTTTGTACTCATGCAGGTCAGTTTATATGCAAACACACCAAGCTCAGGAAACTGAGAATATCCAGAAAGTTACAGATTCAGACGACCAGATCTAAGTTCTGATGAGAGCTCTTAAGACATTTGATTACAGATTAATTAAATGAGGAGTTAATATGACTATTTAGTTGAGATGATTGTATTTATTCACTTATTTTTACTGATACATCTTGGATTTCCTTTAAATATTCCAAAATGTTGGCCAGACAAATTCCGTCTTGTTATTTAAGTAATGTTGTAAAAGACCTACTTAACTGAAGTTGGAAGTAAATCATTTCAATTGTGTTAAAAGCCAAAGTTACGTTCCTTGCTGTAAAAGAAAACACTGAGAAATTGTTAGGAATTTACAAAAAAAGTTGATAAAAGAATTTATAGAAACCTTTTACCAAATGCATTCAGCTGCACTTCTAATCTGATAGAAATGTCTTAATTGGCTGGTAATTTTAGGAATTTATCAGTCACACTGATTGATGATAAAAAAATAATAGTTTAGAGCTCTGCCTACAGTTACATGTATACTGCACAGTTTGTAAAAGTGGTTTCCACAATTACCACAGTTTTAAACTTTGAGGGTCAAATTAAGAGCTGGCTTGTTAAACCAAGAAAAACTAAGTGGAAAGCAAACGATCAAGGCAACATGTTTCTGTTTGTCAATATATCATTGAATATCAGAGCTTTAAACACGAAATCATATGATTTTTACATCTTCATTTCAGAGAGAATTAGGCAACATAAGTTCGGTTAAGTCACATTTTTATTAGTGAAGAGAAACTTTGTTTAAACTGTGTTTGTAATTCAATCCAGATAAAGTATCTAACAGTGTAAACAGGCATGACAAACACAAACAAAGCAGCAAAGTGAAAAAGATAGATGCTGTTTGTGAAGCTGCAGGAATAACCATGTATCTCTGTAGATGGCAGTGTAGCACAGATTTCTGGCACTTCTTTTAGTCTGATAACATCAGAGGATTCCTTCGTATGGAAAAATTCCTAGTGTTTATGCAATGGCAGCACTTTATTCTAAAATGTTGATGATGCCTAAACATTGATGCAAAATACCAATGCAGATAGAATACTGATTTAATTTGTCTGACTGAATGGACCTGATCTTTGAAGTTCACAGCTTTGATCTAAATGTAAGAAATACAGGAGTATTTGGACATGTGCTGATGAAAACTGCAGATTCTTCCTCATCCGCTACACAGGGTCTGTCAGGAAAACAAGCCAGCTCTTTGAGCAAGAATAAACCAAGTCCTGCATTCATTTGCATTCATGTTTCCAGTAAATAAATCCCTCTGTATTCCACAGACAGAGGCGTCACTGTGAAAGAGTGGAGTATGCCCAAGACCGGCCGCAAGCAGAGAGTAGGGTGCAGGAAAGGGATGAAACATTGAATAAAGGAGCGGATCAGAACAGAACTGGCAACGGAAACAGTAAATTTAGCAGATACGGTATTGATAAAGTCGAGGTTGGATAGGAGGACTGCAGCCAGGAAGGGCTTTCACACATTCCATTGTGTTGCAAAGGGAGAAGAGGGAGTTAATGTTGAAAGAAGGAGACGGATGTGACCCACTGGTTAGTCATGTTCCCTGTGGGGTCCTGCAGGGCCAACAGCGTCTCTTGCTTGCATTTTCGCCTGCTGTCAGGCCTCTTGCACTGTCGTCCTCTGCTCTCCTTCAACATCTGGAGTCTGTTTAGCATCACGAACTCTGGAGCCCCAGCCATGACACCTCTGCTCAAAGTGCATTTATCAGGAGATTTTTGGAGGTTAAATGAAATCAAGATCCCATTTCTTCCATGTCCCTATTCCCGCTATTTATACTGTTTCCTCATTTGTCCTGGTTTTATTTATTCTATTATTCATTACTGATCTCATTGCTGTAAGTCAGCAAGTCTCTCCATGTTAACCTCAAATTGTGAAAACGTGTCTGACTACATGACATTTTCACTGCAAGGAAATCTGTTGCGGCACATCCAGTAAGGTATGTTTCACTGCAGGATGCCTTTATGATCTTAATTAACAACAAGACTCCAGGTTTATGGTCGTCGTTGCTGGTTGACGACATAAGTGAGTCATGGTTAAATGGGAGGTTTTACATCATCTGTAAACCGCAGCCTATTTGTAAGCATGCTTGTGTTTGTGTTTACCCGCCCCCTGTGGCCAAAGGATTAGAGGTTACCAAACACTTCTGTGAAAGTGTTTAACACCGTTGACACGATGACGGATTCTCATGCAGGTCAGTAATAAGATGAGCACACCATTTTCTGTGGTCAGTGAGATGACCTCTGTGTCCGTGCCCTGGCCATCTCCTGATGCCTGCTCGTGGGAAACAGTCCTCTGCTGTGGATCGTGGTGGTGGTGGTGGGGGGTGAATGCAGCCTGGCGGAGTATGCTACAAAAACAGGGAGCTGAGAGTGGGGGAGGTGAAACAACTCAGGTTGTAGCTTTTTAGGCTTTGAGGTGTTGACAATGTATCATAATGTATTATAAAGGTTATATGAGGCATAAGCGTGGTGTGTGTTGTGCTTCCAGTTAAGTTGTGTTTTGTATCAGCTTATGCAATGTGAAGAATGGATACTCTTTTTTTTTTGCTTTTTTTTTGCATGCAGCTGCACTGCAGTATGTGTGTATGCATCATGGGTATGTGTGTGTACAAACAGAGGGGGGTCAACATAGGAGAGGGAGGGAGTTCCTGGGCACCGGGCCTTTAACAGTAAAACATTTCAGAGGCTGTCTGTCGACAGCCTAATGACTTCACCAGACAGAGCCCTGGATTTTGGCTTTTCCCCACCACTGACACCAGCAGCCATAAAGCACTGCATGTTTGGAATGCAAAACATGGATCCTGTAGACGGGAACAGCAACACAGAAATCACACACAAACCAAAAAAAAACTGAGGCTCGCACAATGAGTTTAAAGCTGTTTTAACTCTAAGTCCTGTCATTTTGAGCAGTGGACTGTGATATTTGTCTCAACTTACCAGTTAGGTGAGTTAACATCAGTTTAGTTGCTTTGAGCTCCACAAGGTCAGGATGCTGAATATTTCAAAGACATGACATTGGCATGAGAAAAAACTGAGGAAAAAAAACATCATTTTAAACCTTATTGGATAAAGAAATGCTCAAAGACAGGGGGCAGCTGTAGGATTAAGAGACTTAAATAAAGATATAATAAAATATGTATGTGGATGCAGACTTTAGCTGAGTGACAACAGGGAGTCACAAAAGATTAGCTTTCTGCGAGTCGAGTCAGGCTCAACTGAAAGTCCGGAAATCATGTTATCCCTCTAACAAACCATGTCAGATTCCCCAGCATGTTTCCTTATATTCCCTTAACTTGGCCCACCTCCTCCACACATTGTATAAGTGGGCTTAGGTCAATCAGCCAAGCCCCCACATGGAGCTGACAGAGAGCAGAGGTGGTGCTATGACCAGTTTTACTCCATGCATAAAGATCTGTATTTACCCATCAAATAAACAAAAAAGAGTAAATGCTCCCACTTGAATCTTGTAATTTGATCACGTTTATTGTCAGAGAAGTCATCCAAATGCTCTCAGTCCTGTACAATAAAAGGTTCAGAGAAGTCATTACCATCTGAAGATGAGTTTTTCTGTGAGACTGATGGCTTTAATCTCCCTACAGCCCAGCTCGGGCTGATAGAAGAAATGACAAAGATTTTTTTTTCTCAGTGCCATGAGGTCATTGTCATTTGTAGCTGGTCCCCCTCTGTCATGATAGGTCACCTCCCCAGGAGCCGCCACAGGCGTGCAGCCACACGCCGTCACTATGGAAACCAGACAGCAGCGAGGGGGGATTAGACATGATGAGCTGTCACGTTTGAAATGAATACAAAACTTATAAAGACTGCGACCGATAGAGAAAAAATTGTGAAGACGGGCTCAGTGGGATTGAGTCTAGGTTTGTTGGGCTGTTACCGTTTGGTGTGTTTAAAATATTTTATGATTTTATGATGAGTTTGAAGCAGAAATATATTTTTCGGTATCATGATGAGGATTAAGAAAATGATGCTGTTTTGCTTTCCTCCAGGCAGAAACTACAGGTTTAGGAATAAAAATATCTCTGTATTATATTAGAGGAAGTTAGCAAGAGCATTTGGATATTTTCACTTCCAAAGTAACCCCCATACAAGCAAACTCCTTCAGTATGTGTACAGAATCATAAATATGACTTTATAGGGTTGGGGCTTTGCCAGTGAAGTCCAGGCTTTACTAGATTAATCTGAGGGGTAATGAGATGATTAACAGTCCAGTGTCACAAAAAAACATTTAAAAGCTACAATTTTCCACATGTCCCAAAGCTATTGTGTCATAATAGATGCTGAAGTGGTCGGGTTGGTAACATCAAAACTGCTTTACCAAATGTTGAAAATGAGACATTTTACTATTTCATGGAAATTATTTACTAATCTCATCTCATGAATTTGATGAAGCAACGTCTCGTAGGAAAGCTGGAACAGGGCATGAAACGGTTGGAAAAATAGTGCCAACAGAATAGTAAAATGTTTGGGTATAAAAAGAGCATATTAGAGAGACTCTCAGGGGTAAATGTGGTAGATCTTCAGCAATCTGCCAAAAAAATTGTGGAGGTTGTACAAAGTTCAGGTGATGTGATACCAACCTGTTTGCATGTACAGTGATTAGCCTCATCATTAAAACCACTGCATGTATTATAAAATGCAGCATTCTGTTGGGAAAATCTGTGCCCAGACATTGGCCGAAAGAACACATTATTAATGTCCTGATACTTTAATGTGATGCTCTATTGGGAGAATGAGGGGGGGCCTTCTCAGGATCAGGCTGGTTGTCATAATGTTATAGCTTATCTGAGTCTGTACTCATATTTGGGTTAAACCATGTTTCATGTGTTGTTGTTTTCTTTAGTTTTTCTTTAGTCGTAACTTTTACCTGCAGTGTCAGACAACAAGAGAGAAGTCAAATGTCCTTGGATCACGTCAAGTGGAATTTTCTGGCACTGTGTGGCAGTCTGTACTGAGGTGTCACCTTCACACTCTCCTTCAAGGCGTTTTTGTAGATGCTATAGTTGTGCAAAATGTTGCAGTTTGCAAAGGAAAACATAATGTGATGTTTTTGGACAATTGAAAATGGAGCAGTTTTGAAGTCATTGAGCCTTCATGGTGAAACTTTGTTTTGCAGATCAATGTACGACACTGTTGTGAGATGAAAATGATGCTGGTAAACAAACAAACAAAACAACTGGTGTTTGCTTCAAAGTAATGAAGGGCCAAAAGCAAAGTACCATCTGGTTTCTTATTGTATTATATATGACCAGAACTGATTTATTTGCAAATTATAGATTATGTTAATTCATTTTTAAATTACAATAATATATGATATAATAATTATATAATAATAAAATTACATTCTGAGGAGAATACTAAAATGTGTATTTAACACTTTAATGTTATAAAGTGGAAGATTAATTTTTTTAAAGGAAAAACAAACATTAAACCAGCTGCCAAATGATGCTCTGCTAAAGTTTTGCAAAAAAGCTTTGCTAAAATATGAGAAGTTAACTAAAACATGTCATGATAAACATTGACCTTACTTTCTTACACTGTCTTACAAAAAAGAAGCTTATTGACTAAGGTAGCTTTTACCTTTTTATACCAGACTACAATAATCAGTCCTTTAAAAACCAATGGATCAGGGTGATTTAACAAGATCAAAGTTTTAACAAGATTTTATCATAGCACTTCACATCTTCAGTGCTTCCCCCCTGATATTGAGAGTTATGTAATCTAAGAAGCTATAATTCATGTATAACCAGAGAAAAAGGATGGATAAATCCCATTTTTAGCAGACTAAATGTAATTTATTTAATGTAATAAAACTTGTTCTGTAAAAGGAAAGGCTTTTAACCAGCAGTGTGGTGAAACATCCTTATCTTGCTATAATTGTTCATTCTGTTTCTTTACCATCACAAAATCATCCACCAGTGCAAATCCTACATGAAGGATGGGAAAGAAAAAAGACTTTGTTTAAAATGCCCTTTCAAAGTTTTTATTAATTCTATTTTTTTTATCTAATTATCTTGCAGAAGGTGATAATCAGTCCAAAACATCTAAAATATGAAATCAGAAAGCTGTAGATAAGTTGATGTATAATCTGATGCAAATGTAATTTCAGTTTAGAGAAGGTTATCTGTGAGTTACTGGAGCAACAATGTGCAGTCATGAATTATTCATGCTTTATCTTTAAAGCAGCTTCTGGGAAGTTTGCAAAATGCTACAAAAAGCAAAATCTTTTTTCTTTTTCCTTCAAACATCACAGTAGCATCTAAATTATATCCTGGATCTAAAAAAAAAAAAAAACTCCCCTTGATTTACCTTGTGGACATACCTTGTGGACGTTTCAGTGTTATTTTTCTAAATGATCTGACTAAAAAAAGTTTGTTTTGCACTCAAAAACCTGCACTGAAATGGATCATGTGCAAAAGCAATATTGCGCTGACATGCATATCAGGCTGACAGCTTCACAATGACTGTTTTCTTAGAGGGACTGCATGAGCGAATGGCTCCCGAGGTACACCCCCAGGTTAAAGAAAGACATCACATTGTCATTGGGCTGGTAAATGAAACTCTTTTGGTTTCCACTAAGGTACAATTTAACGACTCACTGACCACACTTCTTACTGAATCAACAAAAGGTCTGCGACTCAAGCCTCTCAGCGATAAACAAGTGAAAAGAATGCGATTCAAAGCTAATACAACAAAAAAACATCACAATCCAATTCAACAGGAAGGCACTTGGGTGTAGTTCCCTGTAACCGAGGTAGAGGGCAGTGTTTGTCTTTTTTAAGCTGAGGTGGACTGAGAGAAAATTCATTGAACAATTTCAAATGTAAGAATGACACAATGGGATCAGCTTCCATATCTAAAAAAACAAAACTAACACAAAAGTAAATCCAGAACTCAGTTACACCCTCATCCAAGTTTGTCCTCCCTCTTTTGTTCCCCCATCATGGAGTTACAGGAGATTTCTACCACTCTTTTGGCTGTTTGCAGCTCTACAGTACTTTGTTGATCCTAAGAGGGATTACTAACCTTAATTGGTACTCTTATACTTTTGTGTCTCTTCTGAAGAGACATGTTGAGAGCGTCTTGAGAAGAGTCCCAAGTGCATCTGTCTCTCTTGAGGAGTTAAGAGTGGTATGCTTTTTGAAAGCTGCCTCATTTACCCAGAGAGTCTGTCTCCGGCAAACTCTCCGCTTTCCGCCCAGAACACTGGTGCTCAGAAACTCTTTGATCTTCAACAAACGTAGAAATAGTAAAAGTGAGTTGGAACAGCAGAAAAAAGGTTCCCGTTCAAATCTTGGTAAAACTGCCAGTGTTTGCATTTTCTTTTTCATAAAAAAAAATGCATTTACATGGCATTTTCCATGTTTTAAACCCAACTTTCTAAAAGTTGCCTCCTTTCTTTCTCCTCAAACAAGAAAAATGTGCAGCAGTGGCAGCAGCTGACATAACAGTGTATGCCTCTGTGCTGAAGTGTATGAAGTCACTGAGCATGTTTTCATGCTGGAGGTGGGAAAGACTACTTTTCATGTCTTAATTGGATAGCAAGCCTTTTGATGTGTCAGTGAGACATCCACAAGAGCTCCAGTAGGTGATTTATTAAGGTACTGGAACATGCACTCGTGGCCTCCCCGCAGACAGACTTGCAGAACGCTGGCCAGACCTGTGTTGTCAGAGGGTGCAGACTAAACAGTAAACAGACACCTCACAGGGCAGAGTCAAGGTTTAGCTGAACTGTCAGAGGCTCAAAGAAAACAAACAATATCATATTTTCCACATGCAGAAAAGATCAAAATCTCTCAGATTTAGAGACATAAATGTGGAAAAATCTATCTTTGAAATGTTTTCCCACTGACATTTAGAAACATAAGTATTTGGACTGAGTCTGTAATTACAACAATAAGAGTCACAAGATAAATGGAACGTCGACAAGATCTATAAGATCTATGTGGAATTGTGTTCAGTGCATCTGTGTAATTTTTGTGGGTGAGATTTGTCAGTGCAGTCTTTGTGGTACAGCCTGTACAATAGAAGGATCTGGCATTCATAATGGGACCCTCTCTTTGGGCCCTGGCCCAGTGCCAGCAACCCCAAATGCCTCTTACTGGCTGTTGGTTTAGCCGTTGATCCCTAGAAGTGGCGGTGGAGAATCGCCGCCATATTGGTACTCATATAAATCAGGATATAGTCGTTTTTACTGTGGTTGGTTTTTTCTTTTCTTCTTTTCTATCTCTACAATTTCTGACAAAGCTGAGATGCTTGTTACCCATGCTTAAAATACTCCGTCTGTACTTCTGTCTTCAGACAAGCTTGTAAGCTAGAAGGCCACAACACAGATGAACATCTTAAATGTCTCTTTAGCCTCTTTAATGATTGTCTCATTCTCACAGTGCAGTACTTATAAACCAAATCCTTTCAAGTGTCCCTCTCATCTGTCCTTGTACATGCAGTCTGAGACAGACAGGCGGACACAGACACGGAGGAGCTGTGAATAGCTGCTGGGTCTCATGCTCTCTAATCAGAGACAGAAGTGAGGATCTTAGTTGCCACCAAAGAAAACTCAAAGGCTTATGTGAGACTGACTGGTACAGAAACAAAGCACATACATTTTTGTCCTGTGATTGTTTTGTTTGTTTTTTGTTTGTTGTTGTTATTTTTTATTTATTTTTTTGGGGGGGGGATACTTGAACTATATCTGACATTGTGTTTGCCAAGCTTACAAATTTTACTCAAAGGAATATCAAAGGAATAGCTCCTAAGTAATCACTGCTGCCTCACAGCAGCCAAAAGTGACGCTCAATTTTTCAAAAGAAAAAAAGAAAGAAAAAGGTTAATGTGATATACAACCTTAAATTACAGAAATGTTTGGTTGATGTGTCACATGTGAACAAAAAAGAAATGCAATGATTTGCCAACCTCATAAGCCAATACTTTACTCACTAAATCAAACATGAAAAAAACATATTACAGGTTGAACGTGAGACGTTTTACCATTGCATGAAAATGATAAGCTTATCTTGAATTTTCATGGCAGCAACACATCCAAGAAAAGTTGGGACAGGTCGAAAAACGGATGGAAAAGTATGTGGAACGTGTTAAAACTAATCAGGTAAAGTAGCAACAGACCGCTTAATTGTGAAAATTATTTTTGATTTGAAAAGAGCATCTAAGAGATATAGAGTCTCTCAGTTTGCCTTGCCACCCACACATGCAGGTTAAATCTCTGTCAAGTAAAGAAGAAGTAATATGTGAATTTCCCTGGACCTAAGATGATTTAAAATGGCAGAGACGGAAAACGGTTTCTGGACTAGTGACCAGTCCAGGGTGTACCCAGGGTGGGTACTAGACAATACATGAATAGATGCTGGGTATGCATTTGGTATGGAGGCACAACTGAGAACTTGCACATCTGCAAAGGCTCCATTAATGCTAAAGACATATTGTTTATAGGCATTTATAATAAATTTATGCTGGCAGAGGTCATGGAATCACTCATCACTGTGATGTTGTGGAGGACCCAAACATGGGGCAGAACTTGGCAAAATCCAATGTTTATCAAACTGAGCGGAGGTCGTGGAAATGAGACCCGTTCATGACATGCAGACTGGAATCAGGCAAAAGACAGGATTAAGTTTAGAGTAAAAAAAAAATCCAGGAACAAACTTTACAGAGGGGAGTGCAAAAGAAAAAAAAACTGAATGAAGCTGTAATCATCCACTCACAAGGAAACCACAAGGATAAATGGCTGGAAATCTAGTAACAAAGGAAATTCAACAATCTGGCAGAGAACAACAGAAACCAATGTGAATTTATACAGACTGAGTAATGACTGATTGCAACCAGTTGCGGATGATGGTAACAGAACAGTGGTGTAATTAACTAAAAAACAAAACAAGTGAGAAGCAAGCCAAGTCAAGGCAGCAAGAGAAACAGAAAAGAACAGAGGGAAAGTCCATTTAGAAATGAAACAATGACTGAACCATAGTAGGAACCATTAAGTGTCCAGATGGGCCCAGGTTTCATGATAACTGCTATTTAAATGTTATTCACTGTGATGTAGAAATGTCTTACAAGTGGAATTAAATGTTGTTTCCTCTCTGAAACTTGTCCAAACAGTATAAATAAGCAGATAATTTAAGTTGCATAGTTGTTTTACTGGGATATGATGTGGAGGATGTCATGTCTGGTAAAAAATCATGACTATTTTCAAATAGTCTTCTCATGTCTTCTGTGTGTCTGAGGGCTCAGGTAGACCCCATTTCACAGCTAGTTTGGCCTCAACCTCTTGATTCTAATATGGATTTGACAAATTCTCAAATATGGAGCATCCATGCCAAATAATAATAATCAAACTTCAAAATCTACTGTGTGCAGTCCATAGCATAAGGTGTCAATTTCCACATTTGGGAAGATTAAATAAATAAAAAAAAAAAATCTCTTCTCCAGCTCCGAATTTCAATGGTAAAAAAAAAATGAATGAAGATAAAAAAGATAGATATCATCCCATCTTCTCTCATCAGGCCTGCAGGCTTATCCCTCTTGTAGTGCAGTTTTCACTGTGTGAGGGCGGCAGATACACCACCCACAGCCCCACCCTCGCTGTAATGAAAAGTGTTATGAATGTATGTGCCTTAATTCTCTTCCACTAATGCCTGTGGGTGGCAAAATTAGGGTGGGCTGTGCTGGGGCCACTTAAATAGAAAACCGTGTCCAGTTTAACCGAGCTGCTCTAAGCCGATTTTTTAAGGTCACATTGGCATCAATGGGGGATTAGTTTGGTTCAGATCAATGTCTGATTGGGATCTTTCTCTCAGCCATTGCCTCCCTCTGTCCTGGGAGAATGCAGCCAAAGTCTTGCGATTTGTACTTGGGGAGAAGAAAGGCTCTCCCCTCCCATGGAGGACAAAGACACACATTAGCTCAGTTTTGCTGTTTTTTCCTCCTCCAGGAGTAAAGCTCCCAGTCAAAAGGATCAAACGTATGAAGACATGACCAGTGATGGCACCCCACTGCAGCTGCTGCAGCTACTGTTGCACTGCATGTGTGTGTGTGTGTGATGTGTGCGTGTATATGGTTGCATGTATTCTATATGTAGAGGGTAAAAACAGATGTCTTTGCCAACAAGTGTATACATATGTTCTGAATGTATGTCAGTAAACACTTGTGAGGAATTGCCTGCAAGCAAGCGGTGCCGACATTAGTGGAATGCTTGTAGTGTTTTCCCACAGGACTTAAAGTAGATTAAGTTCAACCAACGCCACAATCAATACTTTCTACCCTGAAAAGAAACCTGCATTTGTACTGTACTGTAAATACATTCATGCAGGAACTGAACTTCTCAGAGGAATTTCCATCAGTGATGCATTTATTGAAAAAGTAAATAATTACACTAAGTTTGTGCTCCCTGTAAATAAAAATGAAATGATCTCCCAATTAAATACAAGATTTCTTCTTCCAGGAAGTCCTGGATAAGGATGCCTGGACTCATACTTGACTTAACCTTTTAAAACCTGACATGGGACTCTGAGAACAGATGGCCAGACTGTGCCAAAATGGCCATTTTGGGGACCTCACCTGAAATGTCTGTGCTACAACCTCTTTAGTTTTGCTCTGCTTCACTTTATCACAGTTGGCCTTTGCAGAGATAAAGTTCCAATTTTGTATCGTGATTGTATAGAGGTTTAGAACTACATGCTGCATCATTCCAAAGAGATATTAATATTCTCCCTGAAAGAATTTTTTTTGGTTTAAGGCAATTCATTTAATTTATTCCTCACCAGTGACACATATACTCATATGTGCACATCTTGACAATCCTCACAAATGAAAGAAAGAAAGAAAGAGAGAAAAAATAAATAAACAAACAATAAATAATGGGAGAACCGCCAACTGATTGTTGTCACATGTAGATGTAAATGTGCATCAGACTGTGCAGAAAATGCATATTAATGGAGTTTTTGTTCTCACTGAAAAAAAAACGTGTCGGATCAGCTTTCACTCCAAACAGGTCAGGTTTGATTATTCCTAAGGTGTCAAGCTGTGTACACAATCACACATGAACATAAATAGCTGCGCAAAGGTGTGCGTAATTGTGGAACGATGGCAGCT
>JAOXYM010000015.1:24416311-24430793 GCA_028567055.1 Leptatherina wallacei | reverse complement strand
TATTTATTTATGGGTGGAGACAGGGCGGTCCAGCAGCTGAGCTCTATTTCACGCAAATTGGGATGTATAAAGGAAAGATTCTGAGGCACATGCGTGCGCACGGTTTTATACATCTGGATTTTTTTGTGCTGCACATTTTTCAAAATTTGTCCCCATGCAAACTTTTAGTGTGAAAGCTGCGCACTCTTTTATACATGAGGCCCCAGGTATTAGCAGAGGTATACTTATTCAATTAAGGGTGAGCAATTTTCTAGCAGAGGCCTAAAACATGGGCACATGGCTCAAAAGGTTGATTCAGTGAAAGGTTATGAAATATACACATCAAAGTAAATATAAGGATTTTTCCTGCAAACACAACTACAGTGAGATGTGAAAAGTGCACACCCTGCTGAGAAGACCTATCATCAGAGTATTTTCTCTCAAACTGTTGTAAACCTATGTTTATTCAGAGGAAAGACTACAGTTTGTCAGTGTACATGAAGCATGGAGAGATAATCACTGGTGTGACTGTACATGGATAGTAAAATGTTTCTTTGTTCATCTATATCACTTGTTACAGCCCAGCGTGTCATTATCCAATCAAACAGAGGACAAACTAAACAAACAAGGCCGCCCATAATTGACAAGGAAGCTGCACAGCGGTCTGTAATTTTGTCTGTTCTCCCAACAAAACCATTACTTAAATAACAGAGCACAACAGAAATGTTTCAGGTTATTTGTCTTCTTCCTCTCTCCGTACACACATTATATGATTTATGCCAGCGTAACAGGCCGGGCATACATAAACTGTGAGCTGAGAAAGTTCCCAGCAGCAATGCTGTAAATCAACAAGAAAGACAGAGCAGACACAAGGACGAAACCTTTAATGGAAGTCTTGCTTGTTTTAATTCAACTTATTTTTAATTAAGTGGTATCATCTTTGAATTGTGTTTTACAAACAGTTGTGATACCTTGTGAGAGTGCGTTTCCCATGCACATTCGAGTTATTGTATCTGGTGACACAACCGTCTCAAGTGACTTCTCAGAGTGCTACAAGTGCTGCTTCTGCAGAATGGCATCTCCTCCCCTTCAGTTAACCGCTATTGAGATCCTGAACAGCTGGTAGTGTTTGTCTCCTTGTAGTACACTAATGATGGTTTGCTGAATTAGAGTCCCAGGTCAGAGGTCAGCCCTGGCCCTGTTGCAGAATGTGTTTAATTGACTTAGAGACAACAACCTCAGGCAGTCACCAGTAACAATACGTTATCTACACATATACACACACATATACACATACACATATACAGATACATATATATGTATCTGTATATATAGGAATTCATGTCTGGAGACAGCCACTTTAACATCCCAGGTGATGTTTGCTGCCAAAACCAACAGATCTATTATACAGGCTTACAAATCTCAAGAGCTGATGTTTTGGCCACAAGATTTGCCATTTAAGTTTGGGAACACAATAATCTAATAATAATGTAATAATAATGGATTAGATTTATATAGTGCTTAAGACCCCTAATAGATGTACATTGAATCTATTAATACATTGGTAGTGGTAAACTACACATAGCTACAGCTGCCCTGGGGCAGACTGAAAAAAATGTGGCATCCAGTCTGCATCTAGGGTTTCTCCAACCACCACCAAACATTCATACACCAGCTATGCCAACACCGGAGGCAAGATGGATCTTGCCCAAGGACATATTGAATGACTGACTGAGCCTGAGTCACTAGTGACCACTATATACTTGCATATGCATATGCTGTAACATGTAGTGCAGAGTGCCATCATATATGGCAAACTTCATGATCAATTTTCTATTTATCAGATTAACAAGCTGAAAGCTGACAGCTTGTCAGCAATGACAATTTAATCTTATAGTTTTGTCTCTTGTATTTTTTTGCAGGTTTATTAACAGCTTAGAGATGATCCTGAACTTTAAAGAAGCATTCCTGAGCTTTGGCAGATTTTGTCAGTAAGGCGACCCCTAATGATCCCTAATTCAGGATCCATCTTGCCTACTGTTGCTCCTCTGAGCTCTCACCAATGAGTTGAAGGGAGTCCAATGTTGACTTTTGTCTGATTTATTGCTCTGTCTTTTTCTTTCTCTTTCTCTCTTCCTCTGATGATCTCCTCTTACGTTTCTTTGCTGAATCAGCCATGGTACACGTTCCAACCCAGCCAGCATGTCCATGTGTGGCCCATAAGGATTATACTTGGGCTGTAGATAAGGGTCCCAGATGGGTTTGTCCCCAGTTTCCACAGTGGCCTTACTTGTGTTTGGTTATATGAGTTTTAAGTTAGTTCCTGGTTATGTTTGGGCTATGTGGGTACTGAATGGGCATGGGCTTGAACTGAGACAATTTTGCAGGTCACAAATGGTTTCAGTTACATGGGCTCCATATGTAAAAACCATACAGGCAAACACAGGTGAGGCCACCATGGAAACTGTGGACAAACCCACTTGGGTCCCTAATCTGCTGCCCAAATGTAACCCTTATGAGCCCCATATGGGTATACTGGCTCATAGTGGATATCCAGTTGCTGTGATGCCGTGAGTAAAGCAAAACTCAGCTGTAAAGTGATGCTCCAGGGTTAGAAAAGTTGTGAAGTGATGTTTCTAAGCCTCAGGCACAGCAGAGTAATGACAGGTCCAGAAATGTACATAATAGATGTATGTTGTTCTTCTTCTTTCTGGTTCACAACGACCAGATTCTGAACTTTCCCGAGTTACAGTCAGACATCTTTAAAGATGACTACAACAGTCCCATCTAAGTGCAAGTCATATGTACAAAGATAAAACACATTGTATGAAATCAAGAAAAAGATCAACCTCAACAAAGTAAATGATAGATATAGCCTATGGGGTTTTTAAAAAAGTTAATGTGGAGAAACCTTTAATGTGCTTTTTTTTTCACTGGTCATCAGAGGAAAACTCAATTTAAAACGCACAATAAAAAATATAAGGTTAGACCTCAGTGCTCTCCAGGTTTGGCCTGAATATTAGTCCAATGTTTGGGGGTTGACTGTCCCCCTCTTCCTCTCTCTCCTCCTTAGTAGATCCTTGTAGGATGTTGATGAGCCAGCAGTACAAAATTGGATTTTCTTGATGACATTTACTATCGGCGCATCAGGTGTGACATATCACCTCAGAAGAACTGTCACTATGTAGCTGGTTCCTGTGCACTGGAAAGTGATGGTAAAGAAGTTACCCTGTACATTGCAACCTCATGCTAAGGATTGCCAATCATCACTTTTTGTGAAATGTCTATGAAAAATTTTTCTTTAATTGATCTTTTACCTACGTGGATATTTTTTATTTCAGTCACTACTTTCAAGGCTTTTTAAATACAACATAAAATTATCAATGGGTAATAAAGTAGGGTAATCCTCAGAGGCATGTGGCAAACATGGCCATGTGTTGTGCATGCAAGCTTACAGATACACTCCTCACTCATACGGTCTTCAAAAAACTCCAGACACTCAAGCTGTGATAGCTACATCTGTATTTTTTTCTTTATTCAAATTTGGTGTAGTATCTAAAAACTACACAAAGCGCATTCCAGCAGCAGAGTGTTTAAACTTAGATGTTGTGTTGGAAAGTGTTTCTGTTCCTGATTTGTTTTCATGTTACAGCTAAAACCTGCAGGAACGGTTATATAGTCAGGAGTAAGTTTTGCAGTTTCCTCGGCTTTCACCAAAGGCAAAACAAATGCTACACTTACCACCGTAGTGCTTTCCTGGGAACGGCAGCATCTGCTGGAGGCAAAACTCTGGCTGGCTAATTATGTTAAAAACTGGTGTCACTTAAGTGTGTGAGGGGGTCATTTTGTGGAGATACTCACAGCCACAGGATAGAGACAAATGTGTAGGTGCGTGTGTGTGTGTCGGTAAGAATGTGAGATAGTCATGGAAGAAGAGGAATAATGTTGACTCTACAAATGATTCTTTAAAGTTTAATTGAATGAAAAAAGAAAACCCCCGAAGAGCTACCTGGTGTTATAAATATGCACAAGACAGGATTCAGAGAAATCAACTCAGGACTTATGTATGTATTATCATGTGTCATAGAATGTATGAAAAAGACAATTACAGTGATGTGCCTTCCTCCAAATTTGTTCATAATTTCACAGAACCATCAGCATCACCAATAAAATGACCCGCTCTATCTCTTTTGTGATTGTCTTTCTCTGTTTAACAGACACAAGTGCAAGTGAATTATTTTCAGTGTTTCAGAATGAGGTCCGTTATTATCCTGATGAAACACTGTAGCTACTTACCTTCCTAGAGAAAACATTGCCTTGATGAAAGCATATCTTTCAGAAATTTCAATGAAGCATCTCCACCAATGGTACCCTCACACATATGCAAGTCAGGCAGTGTATTGAGTGAAAATGGTTTTCCAAGTGTCTCTCGGACTCATGTGGCTGTATTTATCTTAGCGCCATGATGGTTTCTCATGCAGAGCTGCCTAAGGGCTCAAAGATCGCATGCATTTACCAATGGTTTCCATCTTTAGCCTTTACTCTGAGCTTTCCACAGATGAATCTTTTCATAAACATGTGCACTGCTGATGTAAAAAGGCAAAAGTTATGTTGAAATATTTCTTTTTAGTATTCTTTATTCACTTTACTTCCATTTTTGTGTCTTGGTTTTAGATCTGTTTTATATATTCTTATTTTCAGACTAGACTGAAAAAGCAACACAGAAGCTGTTTACAAGAAGAGACAGAGCAGGTTCTACTTCTTGATGAAGCTGGGATCATTCAATGTCTGCACTAATATGTTGCATTGCTTCTATACAGTAAGTCTGTTGTGAAAAGTGTAATTTGCATCCGTCTGTTGGGGCAGCAGCATCAGAGCCAGAGATTTTTTTTAAAAACTGATCAAGAAAGCTGGTTCTGTGCTGGGAAAACTCTGCTGGAGCTGCTGGAGCGGATTGTCCAGAGAAGAATACTGCAAGTTACTGAAAATAATGGAGAATTCTTTACACCCTCTACACAATGAGGAAACAACGTAGAGTTCAGTGAGAGGCTTTTTCAAGTGTACTGAGAGTGTCATGGTGGGTGGCAGAGATGTCAAAGTCCAGTTCTCTAGGACCGTCCTGTAGGTTTTACAAGTTTCCCTCCTCCAACACACCTGATTAAAACACAGGGATCCAACAGCTTGTTGTCAAATTCTGCACAATGATCCATTCATCTGAGTCTGGTTTGTTAAAACAGGAAAACATCTAAAACCTACGGGACAGCTGCCCTTGATAACTGGAGTTTGACAACCCTGGTCTGTGGGGTTTGGTTTAATCCTCCTAAGATTTCTGTTGTCTGAGTCCACTGTGTCGTCTTGTTTCCTGTTTTTTTTTTTTTTTTATCTTTTAGCATTTTCACCCTTGTGTATTCAGTTCAGTTTACCTCATGTTCACCTGATGGATTTTAATTGTTATACCTGCATCTTATTTCTAATTAGTCCCTTAATGTCATGTTCCAGGTTTTTATTTTGTTCATCGCCAGTTCATTTTGTTTGTCACATTAGCCCGTTTGTCCTGTTCGTCTGTTTGTAAAGTCTCTTTTGCTTATGTGTGGAATATCCTGCATTTGCAGGGCTTTCTGTAAGTTGAATTACTGGTTCCTACACCCACCTGCCTCCTGTGTCATTGTCCTGAATTTGGGTTCCTACACCTTGTCCTGTGTCGATCGTGACAACAAGACATAAAGGTATAGAAGATCATTCCTACCAGCAGTCATCGTCCTCCACGAAAGATGTGACTGAAAACTTAATTATTCTCTTATTTTTTTATTCTAATTTTTCTTTAAAAACTATTATTACAAATTTACAAATCCCCCCCTGGTGACATTGATCAGGGCAAAAAAGAAATTAAATCATGGCCAGGCATTTAAATTCTTTTTAAGACTTTATTGTTTGTCTGTTATTTTATTGTTCAGTGTCCTTAACCAGGTTGAAACCAAACTTGTAATACATTATTTATTTATTGACACACAGTAGTGAGTCATGATCCACCCTTGCTTTAAGAAACTAACCTTTTGGTGGACGGCTCTTTTACACCCAGACAGACACACGAATCTGTCACCAATGATTCTCTGATCACAGGATCTTCCGGAACGTTTGTTGTCTATTATAAGTTTGTCATTCTGTAACTTTCTCTCCAAACTTGAAGTGTTTTTCATTTTGTTTTTAAAATACAATAAATTCAGTTATTTAAGACACTAAAACCAATCTATCTTGACTTGTGTATTTTTAAATAACGGTTCAAATTAATAAACAAAAGATTTAAATAAGTATGGTATTTTAGACGATTTACAACTTATCTGGGAAAGTGCCTGCAACAATGAAATAAAAGGTTAAACCCTGAACACAGCAGCCCAGGAGCCTCACTGCAAGCTGCTCTTGTTGAATCACCTGCATCATGTTCCTTCATCTTTCATGCTAAGCTAAATGTGTCCAGGGGATTTCCACTGCAAGATAATGATGATTCACACCAGGGAAAACAAAGTTAGCTGCAGCTGCAGAAACATTACGTTGAGAACATCTGCCATACAACAAGCCTTCAAACTGGACAAATTATCGATCATTGCTCTCCTAAACAAACCATGTCAAGGTTTTCTGATGGAGGAAAGATTTGGATTCATTTAGGCTCAAGAATGACTTCTATAGAAGAAGCCACTGCTCAGTGTTAGTGCTCGAAACATGATGGAAACAGGCCTCTGATCGCAGGCATACCTCCTACCTGCTTGCTGTAACATTGTAAGACAACAAATCACCAGACTTGAACGTTAATATAGTTTGATTCTTCAACACTCAGTGGGAAGGAGCAGCACTGTTTGATCATGGAGGCAAAAGTCCTGTGAAAGACCAGCTGACTACATAACAGTAGAGCTGAGTACGTCCATCTCCCCTCCCTCCACACCCCCGACTGCCTGCTTCACAAAAAGGGTCCTAATCATTGGCAAGAAGTTCTGCCACTGGACGTACTGCATATGATGAGCTGCTCATCCACAACACATATAATTGTATAGGATACGACTCGAGCAATATTTTTTAGAATAATTTGAATGAGTTCAATCTTGTGTTTTCTCACTGCAAGAAAGAAAAAGCCATTCATTCATATCATGAACTGAACTGAGGTTCACTTAATTTGCTGTTCAAGCTGCTGGACTCATTTCCTCCAATTTTCACTCTGGGGGAAATAATATGTTTGTTTTGCTCATGCGTTTGGTTTCAGATATGAAAAGGAAAGATTGACAGTGCACCTGTGGGCTGCCTGTGAAGGAGTGCCCCCGAAAAAGTGAGGGGGAAGAAGGATTGGAGGGGGGGAGGCTGAAGGAGAGGTTCCTCAGCTCTGCAAACCACTTCAGTTCTCACTTGAGTGCCTCTCTTTGGGCCTTAACCCACACGAACCCCCACCTCACTGCTTCAGATTGAAATTCCTCCACTCTGCAAGACCCCAAGCTCCCTTCACCCCCCCCCCCCCCAGCGCTCGGCACACACCAAGGGGCATTCAAAACGCATTAACACCAAATCAATGGGAAACAGTGAAAAAAGCAAGAAAAAGAAAACGAAAAAAATCTCCTTAGCAACATAATCTAGACGGCCTGACGAGAGGAGGAGTGAAAGGAAAAGAAAAGGAGAGGGGTGGTGGTGGCTTTTAGGGAGGGAAAGACGAAGTGAACACAAAGGCTGGGCACACAGACAGCAACAAAATTGAAAATTAACACAGAAGAAACTGTTCCTTTTTTCATGGGAACACAATCAGCTACATTAAACCCGACCCAAGCCCCTCCTCCTCGCCTGCAGACCCAGGCTCCAATGGGACTTTGCCTCACTTGTTTTCTGTAGAGATTTGGATGCAATTAAACACATGTAATTTCAGAAGGTATTCATTTAGCCATCTTGATAGAGAAGAAATTGAAAATATTTTACAAATGTAAGCTAATGTGCAGAACATCGACAGTATTTTAAGTAACATTAACACTAAAACGTGGCTCCAATGAAACTCTCAACGATGAAAATCTTCTCGTGAATCTTCTAAAAGGTGCTGCATGTTTGCAGACCTTATCTACATGTCCACAAACACTTGTCAGGGATTTAGGCTGTCTCGTCTAGCCTTTAGATCAACACTTTGGCTGACTTAATGAACTCAGGGACTGACTTTGTCCCAGAGACAGCCTGCCTATCTGTGTGATCAGACAGGAAAAACACTGGATAATTCATTCCAACTAAACCTTAAAATAAATAAAAAGATTTAAAAGAAGAAGAAAAAAAAAGATTTTTGCAGTTAAATATACAGAAAACTCCCCCTTTACTGATTCCTCCAGAAAGCAATACTGTCAATGTTTACTGCTGAGACAGATTTTTTTAATTTGTGTATATTGGAGGCCAATTAGCGTGGAGCAGGAACTCTGGCCACCAGCACCCCTGTAAATAACCCCTGACCTCCACGACATGATCAGCCCACTGAGAGAAGGGCCTGCTTTAATTAGGGGTCATTAAGAGGCAACCTCACACAGCACAGGACCAGTGGAAAAGGAATATCTGCACATTTGTTTTATTATCCATAAATCTACATACTGATGGTTACTTTAATTTGTGTGAGTGGAAATACCATGATGATATGTGTATGAGATATGCCCAGCTTGTCAACACTAAGTTATATTTGAACATTAAATGTGGAATCGGCACACGAGAAGTCAGCCCAAAACTCAACAAACTTCTCACTTTTTCTCATTTCTTCACCGATGGGAACAACTTTGAGCTTTAAAGGTAAAAAGATGACCATGACTCAGAGTGAAAAATAGAAGAAATTAGGATGAAAAAGGCGGGTGAGCATTACAGAGAAGAGAAAGAGGTGAAACAACAAAGTCAAATAAAGGTGGAGAAAATGGATGACAAGGCAAAGAGTGATTCCAGAGCCCTTTTATTCAACCCTCTGATTTCACACTCACACAAAGAGCTTTGGGGACGTTTCATCCTTTTCACATTTCTTCTGCATTTAGTCAGTGTTATTCTGCAGTGCAGTGTCTCCTATATGGGAGAGGGAGCGCTGCCCTGAGAGGAGTCAGCTCCATTCACAGCTTTATAAATCACCTCAGCATGTGCAGACCGTGGCCAATCGGCCAATTACGCCCCCCTGACACACCGGGGCTGATAAAGAAGGCCCATCACAATGGGATCACAGGCCAGATAAACGACCCTTTAATGAAGTCGCCCACAAAACAGGCCAAAACCGCGCGCCCCACTTACGTATTCCATCACGCCGTTGCCCTCACATTTCCTCTTGCTCAGCCGCCACGGCAGGCACAGCTGGGGAGAGGGAGCCGGAGAGAAAGAAGAGGCAGGGTGGGTGAAAAAGGAGAGAAAAATGACTCTGTGCTCTGACACTGCTAAGCCCCCCCACCCAAGGCCCCTTTTCAGACTTTTGGCCGAACAAAAGCATCTGTTGCCATACTGTGCCGCTCAGACCCCCCCCCCCCCTCACTCTCTCACACACTCATACTCTAGTCGGGTAAGGAGCCTCGCAGAAGCTAAAAAAAGGCAGCACTGGGCCGTATGCAGCTGAGGCTGCTCACCTTGTGGCACAACCCATTGTGCTGCCCATTCCAGGAGCTTCTCCATCCATCTTTGTGTCTCTGGGACAAATAGAGAAAGAGAGAAACTTTGTATGACGGAGTGAGAGAGAGAGAGGGGCACAAGACTGCAGCTGCAGGATGAATAGGAGAGGGAATGAAGGGATGAGGCGGGTTGTGAGAGCAAGAGAAGGGGCAGCTGCAGGGTGGTCCCACCCCTCGGTCCCTCCACCTCGACTGAGTTGTTTGGCTTTTCGAAAGATTCAGAACACAAACAACTTGTCCTGCTTTGCGCTGTAAGCTCAGACCGCTCGTATAACACAGTGGAGAGCACTGAGAGGGGTGATGGAGAGAGAGAGAGAGAGAGAGAGAGAGAAGTGCACCGAGAATGATCTAGGTGTTCATGTTGCCTTGATGTTTCACTCTGTCTCCATTTGTCTCCCTTTAAGCAGTGTGAAGTGATAATCTTTTCCTACACTGTGGCAGGAGCATAAACGTGTTCCAGCTCTTCACTGCAGTTATAGATTGAGCAAAGTATCCAAACCATCTACTTCTCATGGCTGCACTATTGCACCTACTCTGCATCATTTTACAAAAATGTCAGCAAACTCAGCCAGAGCTACTTGATATCTGTGGAAGCTTCGATAATAGCTTCTCTGGCTCTGAGCAACGTTTGTACACACAGCATGAATTCAGGATGACAGCTCAATAAACAGTCCACTGCTTGTCTCAAAGGTTAGATAAGAAGATGCGAGATGACGGGACTCCGAATGAATCAATGTGCACAAAACATTGTGAGAAATGAGAATGTATGAAAGCTAACTTCATAAGCTTCTTATCCTTTTGAATACTGCGAGCAGTATGTGTGAGTTTCTTTCTCTTAAGTTGTAAAACCTGCAGGGCACAGTAGCATTAAACTAGTTTCCATGTACATTTATGATAATACAGCCAATCTGCATCTTTAATCTGTTTAATGGTTTGTGCATTTAATATGTCCCTGTTGTATCTTAAAGAACCAAGAAGGATGGAGTTTTACAGACACATTCACTAATAAGTTTAATCTTCACCTTTGGAAATGATTTTTTTCCCCTGATTTGGTTCATCTGTGGTTGAACAAGTGCTGCAATGATTCCTCCCATCAGGGAAGTTGAAAAGCTGATTCCTTTGCCTGATGTTTTCTGTTAGTTTTTATTTTATTTCAAATCAGAGGGATCTTTTGAGAAGCTCAAGAAGAAATAGACAAAATGAATGAGAAAAAAAAGCAATAACAACAAAATGATAATAATATCAAAACCTTTAAAACTACTAATAAGGACCACTGTATGCTTATATAAAAAAGGCTTTAACTGGAATGTATCATTACCAAGGGTTCCCAAAATAACTATACACAAAGTAAATAACTTAAATACAATAAATGACCAAGAGTAAACACACTTTTACACATATTAAGAAACCAAATTAATAATTAACCCAACGTATGTTGAAGAAAACAAAAAGACCCCTTCTCCAGGAATGACATTAAATCACAGGAATATTTTGAAAACTTTATAAAAAAGTGGGAAGATTCAGTGCAGGCTTGCAGTTAAAAGATGGAGAGTCCCATTATTTTAATCTTTGGCAGGTCAGAGAGGATTTGTAAAGTTGTTTTCATTCACCCTAACAGGCCAAACCCTTTTTTAAACCTTTGAACCCTTTTTGCAGATTAAATTGTTCTTTTCTTCTTTTTATTTTTTTTTATTTTTACAGTTTCCTATTCACATCTTCTAAATGTGTAAGAGTGGCCCAGCTAATGTTTCGCTCTGACCTAAGCATGACACATCGCATCATTATTATGTCTGTTTTCAGTTTATAATTTTGGATGTTGGTCTGTCAAGACTAAAATCCCAAAGCCTGCCTGGTAGGTCCGTCACTGAATTAATTTTAACCAACACTTTTCTGTCGGCAAAAAGTGTTTGACAAAAAAACATGCTTGGCTTTTGGTAAATAACCTAAACATTTAGATTAAGAATTAAGCTTTAAAAATCAGAACAATGCTGCAAATCTGATTTTTTTTTTCTTTTTAATTTTAATTTATGTAATTTTCATCATTTTTAAACGTTTCATTCAGAATCTTAGAGCAACATAAAAGTCCAAAACCTACAAAAGTGTTTATTATGGACCTGTTGCGCCCTTCAGAAACAAAATAATTAAATTACTTGCAGCACTTGGATTAAAAAAAAGCTGATTTTCACAGCTGCAGGTGCAGGGTGGGCTTCATCAAGTAAAAAAATCCTTCTCCCCTCACCCTCCCCTGGCGCCTCCTCCCCTGGAGGAGAGTTCAGTGTCCTGCGGTCATCCTCTCCATCACTAGACACCTCGGGCCAAACTGCCAGCCCTCTAACCCCAACACACTTCTCTCTACTTTCTATGTAACCTCAGTCCTAAAGAAAAAAAAACTTTTCTTACATCAGCCAATTCTGATGAAGTACCTTTTTGTAAAAATCCTTCTGTTCTTACTGTGAGGCTAAAAGAATCCCTTTAGAGAAAAAATCTACTGAAGTTTATCTGTTTTCCTGATTTATATGTAGATCAGGCCTCATCCAAAGATGCTCCAACAGTATCATCACTGTAGAGATAACTTTTCCTCATTCACACAAACATCTCACACTAAAAACAAATTTACTCTCTTGTGTATTGTTGTTCTTCAGAATGACACTTTTAAGAGTGTGTTTAGTATTCAGGTTTGGTCATTCATTCTCCCCGTCTAAGCCAGGAAATCTTTGTTTGGCCGCTCCTCTTCAAACCTTGGAGTGTCAGGAGGGGCGGGGGGATCGATTTGATTCTAATCGGACCATGAAAAGAACATGATCTAACTACTTTCAGACCGGAGTATATTTAGGCCTGCTCCTCTTTACACTCTCACTCTCTCTATCCCCCCCACTCCCATCCCACCCTTCTACTTTAGTACTGGCACAATGAAGCTGGCCAATTTAAAAAGCTTTGAATGTCTCGTCAATGACTTTGTGAATACAGGGGAGAGAGCTTTGGAGAGGAGAAGTGGGAGAGAGGGAGTGAGGGAAAAAAAGGAGAAATTGAGGAAAAAAAGGCCAAAGAGCAGACATAAAAATTCCAAGAGTTGTTTAAGCGTGGGTGGGTTCATTTGCATGACAGCGCCATGTGAATAAGACTGACCTCTTGGACCGCCCCAGTGCTAGGCCGAGCTGCAGCCTGACGTGCAGGCTTTGACCCAGCTCATTGACTCTGAATGGATACTCTGTCAAAAGGAGAGACCTTGCAGCTCTCAGCCGGACGGGCATCTGCAGACCTCCTGTTTGACACCAAGCTACCTCCATTTCAATCACAACTACTTACACAGAGAGCTACACGCACACACACACACATGCATATGCACACACAGACAGGCATAAACCAGCTGATATCCAAAACTCTCTTATCACTGAGACCCCGGGCCTGGAAGAAGGGTAACAAACAAAGACATGAGAGCAGAGATGTAAAAATAAAACATGTTAAACACTCCCAAAGAACTTTAGTAAGTTCTTTAATGCACACGTGCACGCGGACACACAGAACCGACAGGTGCAGCAAAGCCCTCGCACGTGCAGGCCCATCAACACGCTTCACTTGATAGCTCTATGATTTACTGCAGCAGGCAGGTGAGAGGATATAGAGTGGACTGAGGGGGGTGGCTGTGTGATGTAGTCTGCATACAAATCTTGTTTTTGCTGCCCCAAACTCCCCCTCGACCCCATACAAAGTTCTGACTCTATGCAAACACAAAAAGCTCAGACAGCTCGCAAACACTCTCTATTTATCCGGCCTGCACGGAGCTGGGACGATGCAGACAGGAGCTCTTGGCCCTGACCTCAGCTGTCTACATGCACTAAAAGGAAGCCCACTACACTTGGATATGCAAACAAAAATAAAGCAAATGCTTACTAAAATTTATATGACTGATTTGCTTCCTAAGAAGTAGATAAATGAGAGTTGATGCACAGGTTTCTGCATCTTTCAAGTAACAGTGATCCAGGTTTTTTCTGTTTGTTGGACGAAAACCTGAGTTTTCCAGATGCTGAACATACTGACCACCACCGTCTAGCTCCGGTTTTATTGTGCTTTTGGTTATTATATACATGAAAATGCATCATTGTTATTACATTTTCTTTTTCCTTTAGCTAGTATACATCACCTCATAACACATTTGCCCAACGCTATCTTAATGGCTAGTTTAGCACATATGAAATAATGCTTTCTTCATAGTTTTCATCAATCAGCAAGAAAACTTGGCTTTCAAGGAGAGAACCCTTAAATAGAATCCAACTTGTATGCTTTAGATTAGACTGAAGTGCAGATTATAGTTACATTAGTATCTACTAGCTATAAATTCAATGTTTTAATAACCAACGTTTTTTTTTTATATAGGATAGGAAAGCATCCCTCCATTTGCAGTCTGTCACCATTATTATTTTTATTTTTTTTATATCAAAACGCACTATAATGTAAAATCTTTGGAAGCCACCATCTGTCATCATTTACATTTAATTGTAAACCTGTTGTTTTATCGAGCTGAGATGATCGGTTGTTTTGACTGAAGACAGATTTAACTCAGTAAAATTGTTTAGCTACCATGTAATTAACTTATAGCCTTACACCAGTATCTTACTCAGTTTCCTAATAATTTCCTAATAACTGACCTGCTGAGAAAACATGTATCAATGGAGGCTCCCTTTGCTTTATTTGTTAAAATAATGCAGTGATTGATTATGTCTGTGCATAAACTTCAGTACTTTTTATGATGTTATTAAATTGTAGGGTAAGTTGTGTTGTTATAATTGCACACATTTTATTTTATTTTATTTTATTTTATTTTATTTTATTTTATTTTATTTTATTTTATTTTATTTTATTTTATT
>JAOXYM010000015.1:24377244-24397820 GCA_028567055.1 Leptatherina wallacei | reverse complement strand
TATCTATCTATCTATCTATCTATCTATCTATCTATCTATCTATCTATCTATCTATCTATCTATCTATCTATCTAAGTGTCTCTGTGTGTCATTTTTCAGCTCCCTCTGGAGTGTTCATCCCACCTTCGTCAGCCCCTGTGCTGCTGCCAGATATGGATGAGATGGTGGTGCCGCTGCACACTTCTTTCACCTTGACATGCCGCGGAGAGGCAAAACTGATGTGGGATACGCCACCCGATGTGCTGGAGCAATATCAGGAGGACAACAGCGGCCTGTTTGTCACCACCATCACAGTGGCCAATGCCACGGCGCTGCACACCGGATTCTACAACTGCTTCTACAGTGCAAACACAACGGACGAGGAAAAGGAGAGCAGCATATACATCTATGTGCCAGGTATGGAGGGCACATATTCTCGTGTGTTTACAGGATTTGAGTTTATGTTTTTGATTATGAGGGAGTTGTTTTACTTCACAACAGATCCTGATGTTCCTTTCGTGCCATCACTGGTGCCTTTCGGCAACCACGTCATGTCTGACAAAGAGTTGATGGAGATCCAGTGTCGGGCGTCTGATCCCAGCACTAACGTGACACTGGTGAACATTGACACCCAGATGACTGTGCCTAGCGTGTATGACAGTAAGAGAGGCGCGTTGGGGAGCTTCACTGGTGGAACCTATGTCTGCGTGGCTGTTATAGATGGAAAGGAGCATTTCAGTGGGGAATACATCGTCCATGGTTGGGAAAGTATGTGCTCCAGTGTTCGTCATTTGTAAAATTTCTGCAATGTCTAAAAAAAAAAGAGACCTTATTGTTTGTTGTATCTTAGGTAATGCAGATCTGCATGTTGAGCTGACAGCCGAGAAAACTGTTTTGCTGGTTGGAGACACAATCACCGTCAACTGTCTGGTTCGAGGATCCCAGATTCTGGAAGATCGGTGGAAATACCCCGGCAAACTGGTGAGAGTCATTCTGTACAACACAAAACATTGCTGAAACTTAACATGTGCTGTGATTGCGGGTGGTTTGTATCTGAAAATAGTTGATGTTCCTTTTTGTCTGACAGACTAATCGTGGAATTAAAATGGTGCGTGAGAATAAAAAGGATCAGGAAGTCGTGTACACCATGACCATCCCACAAGCCTCGACCAAAGATAGCGGCATCTACTCTTGTTCCATCACTGACTTAATTAGTTATGAAAGCCAGACAAAGCAACTAGCAGTTCAAGTCCTTGGTAAAAATGAACCTACGATAAATCATTACAATTATTTTTTTGTGCTGATAATTTAGCAATCTCTCTATTTTTCCAACAGCTGGTGAGATGATATCCATCCACCCAGAGTTCAGAGAATATGAGTCTGCGGAGCTCGATAAGGTACGGAAGTTCAAGGCTTTAATCAACTCCTTTCCCGATGCTCGTGTCAATTGGCTTAAAGACGGCGTCCCACTCAACGATGTGACAGCTGGGACCTCCATCAGTCTGCAGAAAATCAATGAGACCAGGTGAGTCTCCACCATTAACAGGACAGCCAATGATCACTACACAGTAACATTCCCCACACATAGTTTTAAGGTTCAGTGCTGACTGTTGTTAGCTTCTGTGGCCGTGTTGTTCATGCAGTTTCTGCTGCTGTTGTTCTGTACAGCTACTTGAGTGTTCTCAAACTAATCCGGGCCAAGGAGGAGGACAGCGGAAACTACATCCTGCGAGTGGAGAACAGAAATCAAAGCCGTGATGTCAGCTTGATCCTGGAAATCAAAGGTAACTTAAGCCATTCAGTTTCTTTATATTCTTAAATGCTTCTCTTCTAGCCTTTTAGCCTCTGGAACAGTCTGTTTACCATTCACTTGTTGCACATTGATGCAGTACCTCCAGTCATCCTGGACTTGATGGACAGCCACCACGGCTCAGCAACAGGCCAGTCTGTTGTGTGCATCACCAGAGGGAACCCCACTCCTGCTGTGGACTGGTTCATCTGCAAGAACATCAAACAGTAAGAATAATCAGTTTTCACCACAAAAATGCCTCTGTGCTTCTTTTTCTCAGAAACAAGGCATAATTGATCTGGTTGTATGCCTCTCTTCTTTTCCACCCATCCAGTTGTGCCAATGACTCGTCTTTTTGGGTGCCGCTCCCCACCAACTCCACAGAGATTACAATAGACTCACACTTTGATGAAGATCTTAACCTGCAGAGCGAGGTCATATTTGGTCATCTGGAAAGCACAGTGGCTGTACGCTGCCTGGCCAGGAACGAAATAGCCACCGTCAGCAGGGAGGTCAAACTGGTGTCGAATGGTAAGAACACACACACATCAAATCTTCTGGAGCAACTTTCCTCCTTCGATCACTCAGCTGTGAACAGGCATATGATGTTGTTTCCAGCTCGTTTCCTCTGAAGTTCCCCCAGTTTTTGACACTTAAGAGTGAAACAGGCTTTTAGTTGCAAGAGCTGATCAACTGAAGAGTTTGTAGTGAGACAGCTGAGGAAGGGTCTGTTATTGTTAGAGATAATTAAGGGAAACCACAGATTTCTAGGCCATTTGGTCCTCCCAGATTAGCTTTAAACCCCCTGCTTCACCTCCTCCCCCATCCCCCATTTACCCATTATCTTCCCAGCATACCTTTTAGGGTTTGTTATCTGGACATGCGGTGGATCTGGCTGTCTCTTTTAAAAATGATTTTTTTTTTATGCAACAAAAACAGTACTGTTGATTGCAAACATCCATGGGATTAATATGTTCTCCACCTAACATTTACTGTTCACTTCCTCCCAAACAGGCCCTCACCCCGAGCTGACAGTAGCAGCTGCTGTGCTGGTGCTCCTGGTCATTGTCATCATCTCACTCATTGTGTTGGTTGTTATCTGGAAACAGGTACTGTTGTAATCATTTCACATTAATTCCCATTTCTCACCTGCTCATCCATTCAATCACAAGTTTCCTCTTTATCAGCATTCATGTGAAGATCAGATCAAGTCTGAGATAGCCTTAACATGAAATATGACCAAATTTAAATTGTGTAATTGCTTCTTTTTTTCTTTTTCTTTCTTTTTTTGCCCTGCCTGGTTAGAAGCTAATCCGTTCTCTTGCATTATACACATTTTGGGGTTTTAAATTGGATAACAGAGCATTTCTACTTTTGTACTCTGTCTTCCAGAAACCACGGTATGAGATCCGCTGGAGAGTCATAGAGTCAGTGAGCCCAGACGGCCATGAGTACATCTATGTGGATCCAATGCAGCTTCCCTACGACTCCAGATGGGAATTTCCCCGGGATAGACTCGTCCTTGGTGAGCTGACTGTCCTTTTCAGGGTGCTAACACTGTAGTCCTCCCTGCAGAGATGTTCCAACCTGGTCATCTCATTCTGCTTTTGAAGTGCGTCTATGATAAGATAACTAAAACTGGCTAGCAGGGGTTTGGTTTTAATCAGTGATCAAGGGGGGGGCGTTCAGCCACTGAAGGAGTCCCAGCTGAGAAAGCAAAATGTGTTGTTTCCCCCTGGAAAATTGACTTATTTATTCTTGTGGTTCTCAGGCCGGATCCTAGGCTCTGGAGCCTTTGGGAAAGTGGTTGAGGGCACCGCGTATGGACTGAGCCGCTCTCAGCCGGTCATGAAAGTGGCAGTGAAAATGTTGAAACGTGAGTTTAACAGATTACAGTCAGCAACAGCCTAACCCTACCCCAAAGAGGCTAAGTCATCCTGTTACTAATCCTTGCTAGGCTAATTGTAGCATGCACCAATTGCCCAATAAAGCCAAACGTATATTTGATACATACAGTTTCTGAGACACTTTACATCACATTATGGTAAAAACGTTGCCCAAAACCCTGCAGTATACAATATAATACTTGTCTTCTGCCCCCTAATGGATACCAGGAAGCAGAAGACTACACTACGATAATTTTGACATGTCACACAGTAATAGATGGTAAATATACCCCCCCAAAATATTTGTTAATTTTTTCCCACATTTTGTTAAAGGGCCAAAAGAAGACTTCAGATTTAAAAGATTGGACTTTTCTCCCCAGTTTTTCTTGGGTTGGGCTTTAAAGGGTTAGGACTGGTTGTATGACAGCTGCTATTGTCTTCTCTGTTGTTTATTCATAACAAATTAGAGGTCTTTTAGTTCAGCAAGCAGGATCTACAAACAGCTGAAGTAGAATCTTAAAAACACTAACAACTAATTCAATTATGCACAATATTATGTTGCATTTTAAACTTTTCACGTAAACAGATTATGGAAACAAAATGATAGATGTAGCCATAGCAACCCTTTATCTGTCAGCTCATCTTTTTTGTTGCTCACTTGAGACTCATTAGGGCAACATTTAAGTGGAAAATACTTAACAAACCAAGACAAAACACCAGTTCCATCATCCAGATAGCAGACTTGCTGGTTTGTTGTGAGTGCAGCGATAGTCACAGCTGCTGTTGCTTTCTTCCAGCCACAGCTCGCTCCAGTGAGAAACAGGCCCTGATGTCTGAACTGAAGATCATGACTCATCTTGGACCCCACCTCAACATTGTAAACCTCCTGGGAGCATGCACCAAGTCAGGTGAGTAGTGCACACAAAAACCAGCCGATGTAAACAATCACATTCATTCATATACAAACACATGTGGTGTAATAGCAGTGTAGCAAAACCATTGTTGCCTTTCCCATATAATTTGGTCACTGCTTTACAAAGACACACACAAAGACACACACAGCTACACCCACATTGAAGTGAACATTCAGATTTGGCTGCTGCGGACGTTTACCACTCAAACAGCCACAAAAAGATTGACAGCGCTTCCTCAGCACTGGGTGGGTGTGGTATTTTAATAGGCTTTTTATGGGAAAGTAGAGGCTTGCCCTCTTGACTGTGCTTTCAGCCTTTTACGAGCCTCTGATAAGATTAGCCTGTAGACTGACGCCAATGCACAACTTTATCTGCTGTGTTGTTCCCAGGTCCTATTTACATCATCACTGAGTACTGCTTCTACGGCGACCTGGTCAACTATCTGCACAAGAACAGGGAGACCTTCCTCAGCTTGAGCCCAGAGAAAAATAAGAAAGAGCTGGATATCTTTGGAATCAACCCTGCAGACGAGAGCAGCAGGAGGTACAAAATACAACATATTTCTGAGCAGAAGAGTCCAAAAAAAAGAAGAGTAGAAAAAAAATAGACTATTTTATTACATACTTTTTACAATCCCATTTACAACAATTGTCTCACACACACTTATTATCTCCCTCCTCTCCTAATCTGTAACTCAATCGCCATTTTCTCCGTGTAGTCTGGCATCTTACCCTAATCAGATTGAAGTCTGAAGTGGTCTCGGCTTTCAGCCTAATTTCATTACTCCAGAGGTACCTGTTAATTGTGTCTGTGCAAACATTCACAGCGAAGCAGCAGCCTGTGCTCTCCCTCTGTATGGCTCAGCTGTGCTGATGGATGACTCACAGTGACCACACCTCAAAATGACCATAACACGATTTAATCCTGGCTACCATGTTAGCTCTAACCGCATTTTCCTCTAACCTCCAGCCAGAGGCACTGAGAGGACAAATATTGACGTTTGCTCTGTATGTGACTGAATCAGATATGCTGAGTGTATTCTCCCCACAGGTTAGAACAGTCCCACAACCTGTCATCACTAACAACATTCCTCTCTTGTCTTTGCTCACAGTTATGTGATCCTCTCCTTTGAGAGTAAAGGAGACTACATGGATATGAAGCAGGCTGACAACACTCAGTATGTGCCCATGCTGGAGATGAGTAATGCTTCTAAGTACTCTGACATCCAGAGGTCTAACTACGACCACCCACCCTTGCAGAAAGATTCAAGTGGTACGCTATGCACCTCTCTCCTTCTCCCTGTTCTCCTTTTTAGACTATCCCCAAAGTTATTGGTGAGCACTTGCTTGGCCTTGGTGTTGTGTTTGAGTCATTGTTGGTTGAGGGGTACACCCTTGTCAGAATTTAGGACTGGTTCAGCCCTGTAATTACATGGAGGAGATAATTGTAGCACACACATAATAATGCCCAGTTTCACTCTGCCATTAGTAAAATCCAGGTTTATGTAGGGTGTGCTATATTTACATGAACCGCCTCATTGTGTGTGTGTGTGTGTGTGTGTGTTTTCCAAACCAGAATGCGAAATGGACAACTTGCTGTCAGATGACATGGATGAGGGCCTCACTACCACCGACCTGCTTAGCTTTACTTACCAGGTGGCCAAGGGAATGGAGTTTCTAGCATCCAAAAATGCAAGTTTGAAGGATTTTTTTCTAATTTTATTCCATCTACATATCTACAACCTCACATTCTCATGCTTCCCAAAGACACTAATGACATGTTGCAGATTTTATAATGTGTCCTATATAGTGACTGCTGTGCCTGCCAAGGTGGGGAACTGTGGAAATCAGCGGTTGTATGATAAGCGGTCCTGTGAAGGTTGCTGAACCCACTGGACCTAGAGGCTGAATATAGTTGCAGCACAGTCAGAGCTAGAATTACCAGACAGGGACACACTGCAGCCAGAAGCGATTCATTCAGCTTCATAGTTATTATCCTTAAATATCCAGTGGTCACAGCAATTCCTCCAACTAGCTTGTTTACATAAAGATTATGCTTCAAAAAGCAAAATGGAATGGCAATAAAAATGAACTTGGCTGAAATGAAATAGGGGAATGGTTGGTAGTTGGGAGTGGACTGTGTCGGTCTGAGAACTGATGAAAACAGGTCTTTCATACCACCAGCTACTAATCAACTTGGCTATTCTTTCTTTTTCCAGTGTGTGCACCGGGACCTTGCGGCCAGGAATGTCCTCCTCTCTCAGGGCAAGATAGTGAAGATCTGTGACTTTGGACTGGCCAGAGACATCATGCACGACAACAACTATGTCTCCAAAGGGAGCGTAAGTGTCTTCTCCCACATCAGCCTATCCCAAAATCATACTGTGGTTTTAATATGCTTTTTTCACAAGGGCTCCTTAAGTATGGTCAAACATCTCCTCTCTTTCACCACAGACTTTCCTGCCAGTGAAGTGGATGGCGCCAGAAAGTATTTTTGACAACCTGTACACCACGCTCAGTGATGTGTGGTCATATGGCATCCTTCTCTGGGAGATATTTTCCTTAGGTAAGCCTCTGCAAATCTCAGTTCTAAAGCCCACATTAAGTTTATGTAGAGGTTTCTAGTTTCACATCAAGCAATATTCAGGTCTATTCATTTTAATGTAAAGAAAAATAATATATTTCTCTATACATGACTGCAGCACTCATTTTAGGTCCTTCTCTTTAAGGCCCTTATCTGGTCTTCAGGCTTTGCAACTTCATATATGTTCTCTTTTTATAAACAAAAATGTGATATAATACACAATAAAAAGGGGAAAAAACATAAAAAAGCATTACAGGCACTAACAAAAATAGGAAAAAAAGAGGCTCCAGTTGGAACACTAATGGAAAACATGTCTTTCCCTGAAGGTGGCACTCCATACCCAGGAATGGTGGTAGACTCCAGCTTCTACAACAAGATCAAGAGTGGATATAGGATGTCAAAACCAGAGCATGCACCTGAAGATGTGTACGTGATCACACACAATGATTATACTGTTACGATGCATCAGCTCACATCTTTCACATCATGTCAATGGAAGAATGCGTTGGGCTGTTTGTTTCTGAGTTGTGAAATACAGTAGCTGACATCAATCATAGCAAAATTACAAAGTGTGAGACAGGTTGTGCTGTTTCTATGGTAACATCGTGTGTCTGTGCATTTCATTTTAGGTATGAGATGATGATGAAGTGCTGGAACAGTGAGCCGGAGAAAAGGCCTTCTTTCATGTGTCTGAGTGACACTGTAGCATCGTTGCTGCCCTGCAGCTACAAGAGGGTGAGTCTCTCCCTGTGACCTCTACAATCTCCAGACTTAACACCTGCTTTTTAAATTCACCACCATCCATTCCTGACTTGCACAATTCTGTTCCTCGATTTTTTTTATTTTTTTTATGGCTCTTTATGGGCGTCGTAGATGTCATTTTGCCAAGCAAAGTACAGGTTGAAAAGCCTTTAAATGCACTTTAAAAGTTTCAGACTGTTCATTTAAAACCCCCTCCACATCCTCTGCGAGTGCATTAGGAGTGCTTTTGAGGGCTTGCTCCGTTTATGTGTAAAAGTGATTAGAGCCTAAATGCTGCAGCTGGATGTCAGAGTGGCTGGACTCAGTCTTGATAATGACACAGCCCCAGTTCTCGCCCCCACCACCCAACCTTAATTACCCAATTAAACTCCACACCACACATGGCACGTCAGAACGGGTTTAACTCTGCTTTCCTCGTGATGTTAAATGGTTGGCAGCAGAGGCGGAACCGGCTCTTGTTTTAGCACATTGGGTTTGGGTGGGATGTGTGATCTTTAGTGTGGGTCACAGCACCCAGCTGGCGGCAAAGTTAATGATCCCACACACTCAAACAACAGTCTTCCGCACCTGAAGCTTTCTTCTTTCTCTGATCGTACTCATACAAATTGTTTTACATCAATATTGCTTCTGTGCAGCAAGATAAATCTAATATTTCAATGATCTAATTCTGATGTGTCCATCTGTCCGGTTCAGCATTATGAAAGGGTAAATCATGAGTTCCTGAAGAGCGATCATCCTGCTGTCACTCGGGTGTGCGTTGAAAATGATGCAGACTACATCGACATTCCATACAAGAACCAGGGTAAGCTAAAGGACAGGGAGAGTGGCTTTGATGAGCAGCGGCTGAGCTCAGACAGCGGCTATATTATCCCTCTCCCCGACTTGGACCCTATATCTGACGAAGAATACGGAAAGAGGAACAGACACAGGTAAATGGATTCACTTGTACTTCATTATTCATCATCACGCCAAAGATGACATTAACTCGTGTTGTTCGCTGCCTCTCTAGCTCTCAAACATCTGAGGAGAGCGCCATTGAGACGGGGTCGAGCAACTCCACCTACGCCAAGCAGGAAGGTGAGACCCTGGAGGACATCACCCTGCTGGATGAAATGTGTCTGGACTGTAGTGACCTGGTGGAAGACAGCTTTCTGTGACAGCTGCTTAGCCTGGGAGTGGGAGCAGCAGAGGGGGAAGGGGTTGCAAGAACCTGGGAAACTAGCGAAACACCTGTAAATCAACCAAAGACTCTATCCCCGCCCCTCCTCCTCTCCGGCCACCCTTTACAAGGACAGAACAAAACCACTTCACGGTCTAAGTGAATCCGTGGTGACGTGAGGTACGGCCGTCACTTCTCCCTGGACAAGTGCCCTCTTTTGGGCTGGAGGAGTGGATGAGCATCGTTGAGAACGTGACTCGGAGAAAGGACTCTAAGAACTGCTGAGCCTTTCTGTCAGAGCTATCCAGATAATAATGATAAAAAAAAAAGATTATTTTTCATCTACAGAGCTTTATTTTTATTGGGCATTCTTTTGACAGCAGTATAAGCAAAATAAAAAAGGGACAAATCAAACATGCCGGTCACCAACACAAGTTATCATTCATTTCTAACCACTACAGATGCACTATTTAAATAAACTAGATGATTCCAACTGTAGAAACAGTATTAAAAGGAACTAGAAAGTGGTACAAGAGAAGGACCTGATGCTGGCACAATCAGTAGCAATAGTTAGATTTTAAGCACAAAATTTGGACTGTGCATTTTTCTTTCTTTTGTATATGACCATATAATGTCCTTAATCATTAAGTACATGTGGTATTTCAAATTTATTTTTTTACTTCCTCGTTATATGAACATTTATTTTTGTGAACGTGGAGTAGATCCTGCCCAGAGCTTCTGAGTTGCATGAATCTTTGCATTGTCTCTTTATCTGCCCAAATACGAACACATCATGTCTTTACATTTTATCCCTAATATGGGCTTTGTTGTACGAAGTGTGATTGTAATGTAAATAGCTCCAGAGTGGTTTAATAAGAGAGTATTATTGGGAAAATACTCAAGTATTTTGTTTGAGTGTGTATTATGCTTCTGCACCCTTGTCTGCTCATGTGAAGCCATTGCTTTTGACAAATCAATTAGATAAAATTTCCTCAGAATATGTGAATATTATTGTAATTGTGGATTAAAACATTGCTTTAGAGACACGTGTTGGTAATGTATGATGTTTGGTGTAACGCTGACAACTGTGGGAGGTTTATAATGAAAGGGATTAAAGACAACATGGCAGGATGGCAAAAAAAAGTTAATTATATCGTATCATTTAGAAGGTTTTGTTCCTCCTCTCTTGTTCTATAGCTAGTTGTAGTCATGCTGAGACACTAATGTCGATGAATTATAGTTTCATGTTGGTCTGATGTTATATATCAGTTACATGGACACAGTGTGTAATCCTCTTCATCTTCCTGTTGCTTCACCGGCTATGCCTCTGCCTCCTACCATTGACTGTGATCAGTTGTTGCACTTTCCTTTCATTTCCCTGTCTGTTTATCGATGCTCCCAATGTTACAGATAAATTAGCCAGATTAAGTTGTAAAAGAATTTAAAAAAAGTCTTCCTTTGGCATCAGATGTTTAAAGCAGTGTGAATGTGAATGTTTGTGCCACAGGCGATGGCGTGCTGATGAAGGTTCCCTGTCTGTAGATATGCATAATCACACCCAGTATGATGCTTTAATAGTATGTTTCCTTATTTTACATCATGTACATTGAGATGATTTATATTTCAATAAATGGTTTATAAGGTGTAATATAATCAAGTTCCACTGTTTTATATTATATTATTTTCATTTCATATATTAGACAGTTTGATATATTAGTACACATGACCAACATAAATAAGAGTAAAATCTTTTCCCTAAAAGGGAACTTTCCTATTTTCTATTTTGAGATACAATCAAACACTGGCACAGGAAAACCACCAGTGGTGGAGGATTTTGAGTATTTAACAATTATAGTTTAAAGTAGCCATCTACGAACTAGTTATGTCCAGTGATTCCCACTCAGTAGTAACAAGATTAATCTGAAAGATCTAAGAAAATGAACTAGAAAACAAAACTGCATTAATTTTTCAGGCAATGATTTGCCATAATTATGAAATATATCATTATTTTTATTTCAACAGTTACATTTAAATAAAACTATCCATCATTTTAGGGATTGTAGTCACAGGCCGAAAGGTCAAGTGATATATATATATATACATCTAAAGAGGAATAATCTCAGATAAAGTAAAGAAAATAAGGCAGCATAAAAGAGAAATGCGCCTTTGGATTTTAAGTATCAAAAATTATACTGGAGTGAAGTATTTGATCAAATTTGCTTAATTTCTATGGATGACTGCAGACTTCTAACATTTTGCCTAAGTAACACTGATAAAAAATAAATCCAATGACATCTTTGTATTCAATGATCACATTCAGCAAAGTGTTCTTAATCATGTTCGGGGCTGCAGGTTGAAGACTATCTCGGCTAACATTTGTACGTCAGCAGCCCATCACAGGGCAAATACAAGTACAGCCATGTTCACTAATTGCACATTCAGTAACCAATTCACCTAGCATACATGTTTACATGTCTTTGGAATGTAAGAAGAAACTGAAGCGCCTGGAAAAACAGCATAGGCAGTGGATCCACCCAGAAAGGCCACACCTGTGAATCAGGAGCTTTCTTGTTGTGAGGAGACCGTCCTCACTTATAATTGCACCACCATCTTGTTATATTATTCCAAAGCCAGTCTGAAGCACCAGCACTGATGAGGAATAAGCCATTGAAAGTTGTCACCGGTTGTCATTGTATTCAGGCTCCAGCAGAGGGAGCCAGTATCTAGATAATACCCTTTGGAGCAAGAGATGAAGTAAGAAAAATGGGAGGAAAACATGATGTTCAGTTGTAGTTTATGACTTGAGCCTGCAGGCAGTAGTCTATAATCCTGACATGTCCTCTGAACTTTAGCTATATATCCTGAATGGGGTGTATCAGGGAAAATGTGAATGCTACAACAACAACGACAAAAAAAATCCCGCAAGACTAATTATTCCAGAGCTTTAATTTGGCATCATGCTGTTTGCTAACATGTTGTAAAACTGAAGGTTTGATCATTTTTGAAGTAATAATTTGCATTCTGCCATCAAGGCAACTTTTTATTTTTCAAGAATGATTCTCATCACTCCTCTTTGTTTAATAACTTTGCCGCATCTGCACAATTTAGTAGCATAAACATTTTCCCTAATTGTTTTGCTCATCCAATTTTGCTTGCCTGTTTTCGGGGAGTTGATCCTGTTTGTGAAAGCTGTTAATCCCAGAATGCAGATTTACGTTGAAGAAAACAGGCTCAAGATTCGTCCAAAACAACAGGTGCAACTTCAAGGGGAGTTTGCAAAGCAGCTTTATGTGGACAGACAAGCATTAATAATCAAGCTGTGCTTTTGGGCTGTTAGTAACAATAGCATGGTGCAGTATGAGAACAGTTGGTAAACAGGACCAAACATTAAGCAGCAAAAGGTAAACAGTTGACAAGCATTTGCACCTGGGGCAAAACATGAAAAGAACCTTTACATCTGGTATTTACTTACTTAATGGAGATGGGCTTCAAAAGACAGATGTGTGCTGGAGGGGCTTGCAAGTAGAACAAATAATTTTCCATTAAAGCCAACGTTTCTTCTAAAAATGTCAGGATAATATTCTTTTTTTAATTTTTATATGCAAGGAAACAACTATGCCCAGAATGACTACATAGGAGGCTTTGTTCCACAGAAAAATGAAGTCCCTTGTGGAGTGCACGGTGGTGGAAAGATCCCCCCATAATGATAACAAAAGTGCCATTCATTAAACTTTGCCTAATGGGAGATATGTATGCAAAGTGTTCTGGCAACATACAGTAATAAAACAACGGAAAATTTTGCAGAATGTCTGCAGTTATAACATTTATTTAAGAGTCATGTATAAGACCAGAATTACTTCCTCATCTTCATTTATATATATATAAAAAATCCAGCCAATGAAATTTAAGGAAAGTGTTGCAGTTCTTTCTCCTCCAAGCAAATTCACAGAGGCTGGAACAAAATAATAAAGATGAACACTTTATCATTAATTAACTAACAGTGATGCTAATATCTTCCTGACTCACTGACTTTGGGAAAACGTCTCTATGTTAACATGTTCACAGCCATGGCGCTAACCCGTAATCGCTGTCTAATTAAGCAGTTCTTTCATCAGTCTGAATATATTTCAACAAAACTCAGCAATTTGCTATTTGACAGCACTCACATATAAAGCTATTATAAAGTAGTGTAGCATTGCATGTTGGTTACTTTCCTCCATATGTCCATCTTTTATTTTTCACATATTCTTAAACAAGACCCATAACAGCATCGTGTGAGGCACTACCCTTTACAGATGGTAGGATAAAATCATGGACATACACATCATCCTGAGCCTTTTGGATGGGGGTTGGGTGGTGCTATAGTGAACAGTGCCTTCAAAACATTGTTGATGCAGGTTGAAGACACAGCCTACAACACCATGTTTTTCACTGCTGAGTAACAGTTAAAGCAAAAATACTTAGACACTTAATTAAAATTATTCACTTCTTGACTGGACAGAAATCTTAGTTGGGATGAGAAGATGATCATGGTTTTGACCGATATATTTTCTTTTTACAATGTGACTAACTCTCATGGACACTTTTTTATATTTTCCTTGCAGTTGCTCTGACAACCACTAGAGGTCGCATATTCTTCTTGACTATTTCGCGGATTTAATGCAAAGGTACATGGATAATGTTTTAAGTCATCAGATAAACAGGGGGAAATGGATGCATTCAATAGTTTGTTATTCTTCATTTAGAGAAAAATGCCATTTTATCTGAAAATGAGGATAGGACACCAGAGGATGATAATGGTAAACAGAGCTGCTGTGGTGTCACTCACTGGTTTGTGAACAACTGTTTTAATACATTGGCTCAGCATTAGGTTGCCATCTTGGTCTTCCTGAAGTCAGATAATTATTATATACAACTAATTATTATAAACTCAGAAATTCAAATTATAGAGGTCTCCTCAAAACAATTAACACGAGTGTTTTTGTATCTGACCAAATATTATTCTGGAGTGCCTCTTTCAACAAGCCACTAAGTCCTCTAAAACAGGAAGGGAGGAAAAGGGGAGGGTGGATAGTGTGATTATCTAGAGCTTTTTCAGCCATGCCATGCCCACAACCACAAGACATGATTTTCAACCCTACTTCACTTTCAGGATTCGTTCCGTCAATAAGACGACAACAGTTTACCACACTTTTGGCACTTCCTACATGGTGTGGTATCAATTGGTTATGGATAGGTAGCAATCATAGTTAGGGCTTAATTACATTCTTTCTACAACTCCACAATCACCTGAGCAGATGCCATTTTTCTATTTCATATGCAGTTACGTTGAAGACCGTTAGAGGTTGGATATTCTTTAACCATGCTTATACGCAGTTCATTATGGCCCACAGGCAGACATGATCATTTTTGGGAGAAAAAATCATTTTACCAATGAGGTAAAGAAATTATTTACTTATCACAAGGCGTGAATCCCACTAATAACACAAAGAAGACTTTCAGGAAAATGTTTTAACTTCTAATTTCATCAGATAAACTAAAGATGGGAGAAAAAATCATTTGAAGACAGAGGTATTCTGAGAAGCTGATTATGGTGGCCATCATTAGGCTCTTCTGTATTACCTTCACATTTGACAGTGAATGGCTAATTGCAAATTTTTTCTATATTCTCCTGCTGTGTGTGAACCAAGTTTCCAGTTTATTTAACCCTTTAATGCTGTATGTATCATATTTCATACATGCAGTTTCTGAGACCTTTTGCATCACTTCATGGTAAAAACGTGCCTCAAAACCCTGTTGTACACAATCTGATACTTCTCTTCTGCCCCCTGGTCGATACAATAATCAATAATTACAATAAAATACAATAATTTTGACATATCACACTGTAACAAATTGTAAAGATACAATTTTATCCTTTTTACATTTTGTTAAAAGCTTAAATAAAGACTTTAGGGAAAAAAATTGACCATTCTCTCTATCTTTTCTTGAGTCGGGCTTTAAAGGATTACAATTTAAGGAATGCTAAATGAACACAAATAGCCCCTGACTTTATTCATCATCTACTTCAGCTGTCCAGATTAAATTGCAATGTTTCAAATTAAATAAGTTTTAATAACTAAAATACACAACATGACCAAAACCCAACAAAAGCCTGGTGTACAGGCCATGCAGAAAATCCACAGCTTGATTGGTTGACAGTTTCACTGTTACTTTTGCTGTACAAAGACACACACACAGGCTACATGTAAATATATTTATGTTAATGTTAAGCAAATACACCAAACAACCTAGTCTAACCACTGCTCCATAATGTGAAAAGATAACCATCTTACTGAGGGGAGATCAAACAAAGATGCACATTATTGACTGTGTCAGTAGTTGTTTATTCATTAATTCATCCAGGATGCTGCTTCACACTATTTTCCTAATTCCCCAGGCAAATTCACAGAGCTTTTCCAAACTAGTAACGCCCTGCAGCAGTCTCTGTGATGAGGTGTCAAAGGGCACTAACATACTTTTAACACACAAAACTGCTGGACAAGTTAATGTGTAGCAATATGTAACAGCTCATGTGACTGGGGATTCTGGGTGACCTTACCTTTCCAAAAGAACGATTCATTTGTTTGAACTGCTGATGGAGGCCAAAACAGTATGAGTGTTGTCATAAACAAGAACCAGGGTATAGCAGGTGGTGAACTGAAATGCTTTGAGAACCAAACTGGCTCTAGATTTGATTTAAAATGACAAATAAAGATCTCTTTGAACAACACAGAAAGACGCAGCGAGACCTTACCAGATCATAAGTCGTGAAAGAGATTGAGGGAAATTTGATTGTATAATGTTTTACTTTGCAAGAGTGAAATGGAATCTGATTTTGATATATTTGGCTGCACGAGTGAGTGTGAGACAATTAGATTAGCAATCTCTTTGGTTTGTTTGATATGTAACATCAGTCTCCTTTGTGAAACTCGACGCCTTATTGCTGTCGGCATGGTCTCCAACCACCGCTCCTCAGGGAGAAAATAGGTCCAGGAGCAGTTCAAGGTTTGAACATATCTGCTGTAAAATATGTTTGCCTCTCGGCCACAACATGTCCTCGAGGCTGGTGTCTTATTTCAAGCTTTTTCTCAAAGGGGCCTGCCCTGCATTTGCTTCCCAGGCTTTTTGTTTAACAGGGGGGCATCATGTACAGATTAAAACACCATCACTGTAAGGGAAACTGATATTGATTTGTCCCTCTAGTACGGGACAATAAACAGCAGTCATATAACAAAACAGTACATTTAGCCTACCCTCCTGACAGACCTCCACACATATACAACACATTTATGCTATACAAACCAAAAAACCATTGATCTCAGTCCAAAATTTATAGCTGTAATCACATAGACCTTGTTGTTGGGAACTTGCTGCAAGCAAGGAAAACATGCTCACTCATGACTATGAGGAGCGTTTGCTCTCAGGAATCATATGAGTCCGCTCCAGGCTGGGATAGTACATGACGCCAAACAGCACTTTTAAGATTTCCTTTTATATTCTTTTAAGTTACCAAGACAACTTTTGTTTAGTCACATTTTGCTTCTTAACTACTTAGCACAAGGCTATCAATTCAAATAAATTAGATGTTTTATTACGTAGTTATTAGATGTTTTGATCTCTCAGGTTCAATGAAGTTCAACATACACACGGCAAATCAGGACCGAGCTTGTTTTGATGTTCTTCCTGATGCTATTTCACTGCTTCAAGCTGAACAACCTGTGATTCAGAATCTCAAGATTGAATATTGTGGAAAAAAACTTTTTATCTATTCTTTTTTTTTTTTTAAGATTTGGAAACTGGTGTGAATCATCAGTCATCAGTCAATAACAATATCTTAAATAAAAAATCATTATGTGAAATTGTTATGAAAAATGTATCACTTCAATCAGTGAAAAAAGGCTGCATGTGGACGTTGGAAGAATGGGCAGAGGCCAGTTTACGTTCGAAACGTTTACATATTAGAACTATATGGTAACAGCTTGCATTAAAACAGACCCATAAAGATATTTGCCTAAAGTGTTATAGCAATAATTAACCACGGAAAGTCTAATTTCTTCCTTTGCCCACTTCAGCAGCACAAATTAAAGGAACTGTACGTGTAGCCAGGCTCCCTGACATTACTAAGGAACTGAGTGATGGTTTTGAATTATTTTTGAATGACTGAACTCAAATGAGAGATCTTACTGATAAATGACAAATCTTTTTGTGGTATATGTCAAATACAGAACTTTCACCCAGGAGACTGGGGTTTGTGGATCATCTAAGTCATATCCAAATAAGGAAATTCCGTTAGCATCTTTTACACATACTAACCTAAGCCCCAACTTGATTGATCTTTGCTTTGATTCAAGCAGACTTTTTTTATATAGTATTAACACAATTTAGGTAACTTCATTTTATGTTTTTCTTAGTTATGGGGGCAAATAGATACAGGCATCACACACTTTTTGGACCTTTATTGTGTTTTTCTCTGTGAACCAACATTGCTGACACGTCTTGACATGAAACTGCTCTATACCAACTCTGGGCCCTCTGGCCCTCAGCCACGTATAGTGAAAAAAAAACAGGCTGTTGCCTGACTATTGCCTTAAAATTGCAACAAAATAACATGCCCCCCTACCCCTAAAGGAAAAGGCATGCAAGCATCTTGGACATTCTGCACAAAGTCATGATTGTTTTTGTTTTTTGTTTTTTTTCTGTTTTACCCAACCCCTTCCCATTTCATAGCTTTCTGTTTATAACACTGCACCTCTTGTTGCTTTCCAGTGGGTTGACCTGGATACAACAATGTTTACTTAAAGCAATTGTATGTGTGGCTTGTTTTTTAACTTGTGAGTGTTTTCACACAAAAGCATTTTTGTGTCTTGCAGTTTCTTTATTGCACATCTTTGCACTAGTATGTCTACTGACTGTCTGAGTGGACTGATCTTGCATGCTACCAAACCACTGTAGTAGTCATGTGCTTTCTGACTTGCAGCCTTGGCCTGGGGATGATACCCTTCCATTCATGTGATCTGTGACAGTGGGCTGTACTGGTGCTCTGTGGGAGCCCCAGGCATTAGTGGGGTAGACATACTCTTTTCATTTGCCAGACTGACAGAAATAAACTCTCTGAAGTCACCAAAGTCCATTTGTCTCTCCAATGGTTACAAGTGACATCCACGGGCCTAACTAAATTCACCTATTTGTCATGTGCACCATTTGCTATTTAAACTGATTCTCTATTCATTTATTTAATTTTTGCCTTTAATCCGTAGTCCTCTGGCAAATATGCAGCTTTAACTTCAGTTGTCCGTGGTCACAAGTCTTCCTTCGTCTTAAATATTTACAAGCAAAAAGAAAAAAAGAAAAAAAAATGAAAGCAGGATGGCACTAATGTGATTGTTTCATTCCCATTCTTCATAATTCTTTATTTTCCACTCCAGGAACCAGGTCTCATGGAGGTCTTTTCCTTGACCACTTCTGTTTCAACATCAGAAACCAGGAGTAAGATGTGTAAGTTTGGGTGAGTGAGTGGTTGTTTGTCTCTCTGTGTTTGTCCTGCATTGGACTAGCAACCTGTCTCTCACCTATAGATAGGCTCCTGTGACCCTGCATTGGAATTGTTAAGCATTATTTTTTTTTTAAAGGATATTTTGTTCTCTAGTGGCCTTTATTGAAAGTGGCTGGACATGAAAGGGGATCATAGAGCAGGTAATCACATGCAGTAAAGGGTCCAAGGCCGGACTCGAACCTGGGCCAGCTGCAACGAGGAGCTATGGCCTCTGTACATGGGGCGGCTGCTCAAGCAGTTGAGCTACACACCACCCCTATTTATGATTTTTAAAAACAAACAAACAAACAAAAAGTAAAATTCTGTGGAAATATGTAAAGTTAACAGATCTTAAGAAAATGGATTTGACAATTACTTGTATTTCAAACATGGCATGGAAGATGGCTAAGAAACAACACAGGGAGATATCGTCAATGGTTGCTGGAAATCCAGGAAAATACTGCTCCCACCACAGTCTAGGAATTGTGATGTGGTGGAGTGACATACTTCAGTGGAAATACTATATAATAATCTTGTAGCTTCTGGAATAATGCCCCCAGCTGTGTAAGTTATGGGTGATGTTGGTTAAAAAAGCTGCATCATACACCTCCACAGGAGTATGTTTCTCTTATTTTTTATTACAAAACACATTTCCATGTGTTTTGTAATTTGCAACCACAAACCTCTTCAGTCTGAGCTAAATACATTGTGGCATTTAATGTTCACATAACAGACCACATCAGTCATGAGCAGCTTCTCAGTTCCTCTGTCACACTGATCTGTCAACTGTTTCGAAATGTCATGTCAGCTCAATCCAAAAGTGGTCCTATTATCAGATAGTAGTGGTATATATAATTAACATAGCTTCTTACAAAGTTGAATCAAACAACTCCAGTCAGAAAGCGCTAATAATGATTCAGCCACAGTGGAAAACTCCATGAAATTATCAAACCTCCATGTCATGTTTTTACTTAGCCACAGTCTAGGCCTATCAAGAAACTCAATGGATATGTTTTTAATTCATTTATTAATGCTTTTTAGTAATAATGCAATTTTGACTGATTGCATGAAATATTAGCTCTGCAAAAATAGAATTCAGGGTATTAAAGCAATGATGGCACAACAAAACATTTCAGAATACTCTGACAAACTTAAAATTGTTAAATTCATGATTTAGATTAGAAAGAACTAGAGGAAATACTCAAATCTTGCTGCATTATAAATTTAGCTTAGATCTTACTGCATGGGTGAAATTAAAATGGTAACAAGCTTCTCTAAATCAGGAGTTTTTAAAGTCTGAGGCAGGGGGCTTCCCCTCAGACAACAACTTGGTTGTTTTACTTTATTCTCAGATGTCTGCATGATGAAAGGCAAGGGTTAGTATGTTGTTTGATGCCACAGATAAAGTCAGTTCATTCAGGCATCATAAATTCACATTCATTCTAACACCCTACTAATGTATGCCCTAGCATTACCAGATATTCACTAGCTTTATCAAAATAAGCTATATTGCTCAGTCTGCTATTGAAATCTAATGATGAAATCTTTGATCATTTCAACTCAAAAATCTTGAATGTAATTGGATGCTGTTGCACCGATAAGAATCAAAAGCACCTTGAGGAAACAGAAAACACCATGGCGAAACACCACCAGTATGGTCAGGAACCTTAAGAAAGAATGCAGGAAAAATGAGCAGAAGTGGAGAAAAACCAAACTTCAGATTCACTATGAGCTGTACAAACAAAGCCTGCGTAACTATAACAACGAGCTGTGCAAGGCCAGAGAGTTGCATTTATCTGAACAGATTAACAAGAATGTCAACAATTCTCGCTGTCACAATCTGCTCTGCCCCTCTCCTGCTCTGCTGCTCAGCCACACCCTTCATCAGCTTGACTGGCTTCACCTGCTGCTCTCACCTGCTCACCATCTC
>JAOXYM010000015.1:24346732-24358423 GCA_028567055.1 Leptatherina wallacei | reverse complement strand
ATTTTTAGTCGTCAGTGTTGTCTAATGGCGGCGGAGTAAACAATACAATACTGGCAGCGGCCAGGTTAACGAGCACGCACAGCGTGTCAACCCACATGTATGCCCCTGAGGATTCAAACCCCAATCCTTCTCATGGAGCATGCAGGAACAGTACTAGACGCAACTGCAGGGAATACAGATCGGCTCATCCTACACATCAGGCAAATGTAAGAGGATGTTGCGGAACGAAAATAATAGTATTTAGCATTTAAACTTGCGCAATGCACCTTTAAATGGGCCAGATGAAAATAAATAAAATTGATTTATTTTCTAAAAGTCTCTAAGTCAAAAAGAAAATATGACAAAGCCGACCACAATGTGCAGTTAAATGTTCTTTTTTCGTTTGTGGTTAATCTGGGTTGCTACAAAAAGTCTGGTTTGATAACGCATTTCAGTCTTTTTCCTGCTTTCTGATCAACAGCGGCTGTGGACACTGGGAGCGTGGAAACAGTGGGGAGAACTTTTTGCATGCTCTGTGAGACGGTGACATTTTAACTGAGGGAACTCCTTCAGGAGCATATCGGACTGCTTATGGCCTCAACCGCAAGAGTTTTGTGGATGGCAAAAGTTTATCATGCAGTAGAAGCTATGCTCGTCTTCATCAGAGGGCCAGTTTGATGGATTAAGAGCTGCAGGAAGGGTTATGCTGTTGTCCATCCCAAGCTCAATGTTGTCAGCCAGGGAGACAAAGACTATGTTTACACTGAAGGCAAAAGTGACACAAAATGACATAAAACTGATTATAGTCCAGATCTGATGACTAATTACATTACAAGTAAATTGTGACCTGTTTCATGCTTCATCGTAGACGCGTGCCGGCAGGACACTTGATGTTTTAGAGTAGGAAGCTATCCAAAGTCTATGGTGTTTTATTGGTGAAATCGGCCGGATCCACTTTGCTTTTCATCGACTGACTTCCTGCCCAAAATGATCCGCTCTGCTCTCCCGTTTGGAGGTTTCTAAGCAGCAAACATAGAACAGCTGCATTGCGTATTTTAGAGAAGCTGAAAGCGAAAGGTGCTTCTGAAATGCTTCAGAAACGCTGCGCAGCGCAACTGGGGTGACCGCTGGTGGGATTTGAGTGGCGCGATCGGCTGCAAAGCCTCTACCTGCGCAGATTTGGTCCCCACAAAGGGCAAAAACAATTCAGCAGAAAGTAGGATGTAAATAACCGGGGGGGGATCCCCACCATCCCCACCGGCATATCACACCCTGGGTGTACTAGTTTTTACACACTGCTTCTGCATTGGATGTCCTGACAGAAAACTTGACCCAAAGTTACCTTTCCATATTCATGGCTTCAATCCCAAGAAGAGAAATCTGGTTTTGGGCTTAGTGTATTTATTCTAACCAGGCTTGTATATTGTTTTTATTGTTCTGTCCAAGCCTGCAGTCACGGGGTGGGAAAGAGAAAGACTGTTGAAATTCTGCATCAGTTATTTCCCAATAATAATGAGGCTGTGAACACAGTGCATAGCTTTATAATTTCATCAAATGTGCCGACATGTATATCACAATAACTGTGTCACACGTAGGTTATCTATGAGGTATAGTGTGTCTAGTCTTCTTAATGGGTGAACTTTCGAAGGAATAAAAAAGTAAGGTTGCCTTGGATTTAGCCCAATACTTTGGCAGCAATGCATCGTAATATTTCTTTATGCTTTCATCAATGTAGAATTGTGTTTTCATTTTATTAGAGGAACGGAAGAATAGCTACGGACATAAGAGATTGTCTTCCATAGAGATTTCAACATTGAACTCATGCCTTTGCGCCTATAGTTTCTGCTTCACACTTGGAAGGGAACAGTGAGTCAGGATTATGCATTAAAGGTCTACAGTGTAATACATAAAGTAATAAATGCAATTTGGCATCATGTTTATGCTGATTGCATTCTCTTTGACTAAGTCCTTATTGTAACTCTCTTGAGAAACAGATGTTGCAGGGATGCATGGGTGACTAGGGTTGAATGGTTTTTCAGTGTACATAAATAATCTATGTCACTGACTATGAGCACTTTTTTTTCTTTTTTGGCCCAAAGAAATTGAGTGCATTTTGCTCTTTGTTGTATACACGTTTCCCAGTAGTAAATCATTACAGTTGGCTGACACCATATGACAAGTTATAACCCGGTTAAACTTTAACTTGGGAGTTTGGCCATTTTCAAGGTGGGGGTTGAAGATGACATGACAGCACTTTCAAATAATTGAGCACACTCTTGGGTAGAACAGTTTTTTTTTTCCACAAAAGGGGCTCAAATCTAGCCAAATATGCAATGTGTCCATGGACATAAAGTTACTGTCATGAAAGTGTTTTTCAGGAACAAAGATTTCTATCAGTGAACACTTTCACCACCACATTTGAATAACTTTGTTTCTGGAAAATGACGCAAATGCCTCCATTTCATTAGATAAATGCCACTAAAACTTGTTCTCTGAATTAATTCAGCACTTTGCTTAAGAGGAGCTTCCACATGAACCATATGTGTGACACATATTTATGCTGGTTTGATTATAAACAAAGTGGTTATCCAACATCTCTCTGTAGTTTTCGTATTTGGCCCACATCAGTGAGCCACTCTTTCTCTGTGTAAAGTTGTTTAACACATGTACTACAAGCCGTGAAATATTCTGGTCATGCTCATGAGGTGCTGCATGTGAGATGGTCGGGGTCTGCAACAACCACTCTGGGCCCTCTTGCCAAGTTTAACCAACCATTTATCCAGTAATAAATCTAGACAATGGGCCTGATCTATCAAAGGTTTACACATGTTAAAAAGCGTGCAAACTTGACAACATGCGCAAAAACATGCTGTAGCTGATTTATTAAAGGGGCACACAGAGGATTGTGCCTGTTACACATGAAAAATAACACCTGCACTTCATTTAGCATTTTTGCCTTGAATATATATGCAATATGCTCATTTATGCCAGAACATAGAAAATACTGGGAGGAGTAGATGCAAATAAATCAGCTTTGCGCGCGCAGTATGATTTACTAAACGTGGAACTGATTGCGCTGGCTGTATATTTAGCGCTTCTGAAAGGCAGGCATTAACTGGCTGCACCCTCTGGATGAGAGCGGAAACAGGCAAATCCTGCCGGACTGCAGATGGGCATCAGTCTGATTCACAATATTTTCTTATAATTGAAGGCAACTTTAGTTTTCATTCTTTAATTCAATAACAATCAACAAAACAAACACCATGATTCAACATGAGTTTATATAAAAGTAACAGAAGATTCACCGCTCAGCTCAGTGGTTATTAAATCTGACATTATGTCTTTGTATTTTCCCTTTTTTGCTTGTCACATTTTTAACTGGATAAGCATAGTGCGCCCCTCTCCAACCTTTACCTCCTGTGTGCGCTCTTCCCCTCTCCAAGTTGCTGGAGACCTGCCGCGAGAGCCCCACCACCGTCTGTACCCCACCTTTGATCCCTCTCGCCAGAACATTAATGGTTACTCCAGATACAGCGCTGCCGTGGACCAGTACTCCGCCTCACTGCAGTGTCACAGAAGAAGCACTTTGTTGTAGATGTCAGACCATCTGTAAGATTTGCAGACTATTCGATTTGTGCCGGCAGCAACTCCTTATACATGTCCTCATAAACTAGCAGCTTTTAAGGCTCTGCAGGGATACCTGTTGTATTATTTTCATTTAATATTTATTACATATTTTTTTCTATTTTTGTCTCTTCCACTGATATCTCTATCTTCACCGGGTCAGTTGAATTTTGTGTTTTTTTTTCTCTTCAAACTCTCCATGCTGCAAACCACAAAACACGCAAAACCCTCATTTGAACAGGGAGTCTCCAACACGTTTGCGCCTGCCAACATTTGCGCAATTAATCTTAGTAAATCCCCCGCAAACCATAGTTCAGCCTCACATGCAAAATTCAAGGTTGCACGGGCAAATTACTATGCAAATTGGGATCTACATACATATATATATATATATATATATATATATATATATATATATATATATATATATATATATATATATATGTATATATATANNNNAAACCTCCCTTTTAACAGGTAGGAACCTCCAGCAGAACCCGGCTCAGGGAGGGCGGCCATCTGCCTCGACCGGTTGATTACAGACAAGACATCTGTCTTTACAGGGTTAAAGACAGATGGCTGGTAACCAAAAACTGTGTTGAAGGGAGATATACCAGTGGCACTGGAGGGAAGGGAGTTCAGAGCATATTCCACCAAGGGAAGGTTCTGCGACCACATAGTGGGATCACGCTCACATAACATACAAAGCTTAGTCTCCACCTCCTGGTTAACACGCTCAGTCTGCCCATCAATCTGTGGATGGAAACCGGAAAAGAGACTCACTTGGATACCCATTAGGTTGCAGAATTCTCCCCAAAACTTGGAGATGAATTGAGGGCCCCGGTCTGAGACAATGTCAACAGGAAGTCCATGTAAGCGGAACACCTCCCAGGCTAAGACCTCTCCAAGCTCTTTGGATGACGGTAGCTTGACAAGAGGGCAGAAGTGAGTCATCTCTGAAAAGCGGTCAACTATTGAAAGTATAACGGAATGATTATTGGAGGTGGGCAGACCTGTACTGAAATCCATGGACAGGTGAGTCCAAGGACAATGAGGGACAGGGAGTGGTCGCAGGAGGCTGGCTGGCGGTCAACGGGAAGATTTGGCTTGGGAGCAGACTCGGCATGATGCAATGAACTCCTTGACATCTCGGACTAAGATGCTCCACCAGAAGCGGCCCTGGACCACTGACAGAGTCTTGTTTACTCCTGGATGATAATATAAACGAGAGCTACGGCAAAGTGACAGTACCTCTGAAACTAGGTGATCTGGGACGAAAAGACGATCCTTGGGACAGTTGTCAGGAACTGGGTGTTGCTGGTGGGCTTCTTTGATCTGTCCCTGCAAGCCAACTCTGGTGACCCCCAGACGCACAGATTGGGGCAGGATGTAGTCCCTTCCTTCTTTCTGCTCCTCCTCTGGGGTCTCCAGGAGTCTTGAGAGAGCGTCCGACTTTGTGTTGTTAGTCCCTGGTCTGTAAGACGGGAAAAGTTAAACCTACTAAAGAACAAAACCCACCTGGCCTGTCTGGGGTTAAGCCTCTTTGCTGATCTTGGTGTTGATGTTCCACTAGGAATAAAATATAATGTTTACGTTCTACTGGGAATAAAATACGACGTTTACGTTCTACTGGGAATAAAATACGATGTTTACGTTCTACTGGGAATAAAATACGATGTTTAAGTTCTACTGGGAATAAAATACGATGATTACGTTCTACTGGGAATAAAATACGATGTTTACGTTCTACTGTGTGACGGGGTTTGTAGTTGTAATAGGGAATAGGCAAGTCGTGCTGTTGTTGGTGGACTTTTATTGTGCTCCAAGGTCACAAAAAACTGTGCTCAGCAGTGAAATATTCTCCAGTCAAAAAGAAAAAAAAGAAAAAAAGAAACTACTATTTACATTTTTACAAAAAACAACTTTTCCACTCGTCTTTATTTTGGATTTATATATAAGACCAAAAACTGGTATGCACCACAGAGCTTCACTCCCTGTGACCACCTTCCTGCTGCCAGCACTGCATCCAAGAAAGAAGAGCCCTCTCACTCTGATAGCTCTCTTTAAATATGCTAAGCCCCTCCCATCAGGCGAATACACAATTAAGCAAAATTTACAAATAAATATACCACATTTGTCATTGAAATACACAAAAATCTGATAAATTATTATTATTTCATAACCATGTAATCAGTGTATGTTTCTACATACACAGTGAATATATTAACACAAAAAAGATATATTCTCATGTGGTCATGTGGTTATGACGTCACGTCCGCATTCCAAGATGGTTGGCATTATAACAGCTGAGGGGGCGTTGCCTCTGTTTTGAACCGGGCAAAGGCGCAAACGGGAGGAGATGGTGAGTCACCACAAAATGCCACAAACACAGTTAGCCTAGCAAGATACGAAGTGTGCACCCTTAATACCCAACTAGGTGAGGCAGATGGAAAATCGTGAGTGTTGCTGCTGTAATCCGCTACGGACTTTTGCCGGTCCTGCATATGTGCGTAGGTGTGTGCGTGTGCGCGCACGCACGCTGTTTGCGAGGCAGTCTTTAGTGACGATGGCTCTTCGTCACATACTGGGAATAAAATATGTTGTTTATGTTCTACTGGGAATAAAATATGATAAAAATTTACACTAGAAATATCATTCTGTGAAATTGATCATTTAATACTCTCACTAAAGTCTCCAGTAAATGTGTATTTTATTTTATTTAAAATTCCACTGTTCTGTCTGTATGTCTAACTTTGGATTATATGAAACCTATTAGTTAGAATAAAAGCCATAAAATGTTTAAAATTCCCATGATGATGGCAGACACAAACAGTGGCAGCTTCTTCTAATTTTGCTACGTTTTTCTCTGAATTTACCTTCAGCAGAGGATAAAATAAGTACAACAGGCCTTCTCAGCCGTCGACATCCAGCGAGCAGCCAGCTACACATCACATCGCCACTAACGATGCAATCCACCCAGAGAGAGGGCACAGAGAGCCAGGATAAGAGATAAATGGAGACAGCTAGCACCTCCGGCCATTCCTCTATCGAGCCTTCTTCTGTTGCAGATCCAATCACAGGAGAGCATAATAAATGAAATAAAAGTAAAGGCTGCAGCAGTGGGAAAGCAGACGTTTCTCTCCACATCTTTACACAAATCTGGCCTTCAGGGACCATCCCGGTTGAAAAAGATGGTGGACCTTCTCCCACTGTGACAGGAAACAGCAAAGCTTTCTGCTTCAGACTTATTAGGATGGATCAACAGTGTTGATTACATGTTAACATGTCAATGTTGTTGAAATGTTATCCACAGTTAAAAAAAAAAAGTCATGGTAGTTTAAATTCATGTTAAATTCAGCCCTCAGAGCTGTTAAATACCCCACAGCATGTCCACACAAAGCCATGAAGTCTTCCCACATCTTCACGTTGGTGTGTCAAACAGTGTTTTCCTGCTTTGTCCTCCGACTTCCTCCCTGCTGGTTGTAGGATGAGAGTAGCTGAGGAGTGATGGTGCAGCCGTCCTGTTAGACAGTCACATCAATCCTGGTCAACGTATCAACATTAGCAGATATGCTGGTCATGAAGTGACCACAATGAAGTCATTTCTCAACCACAAATCATGAATGGAGACATATCCAGTATGATATTTCAGACAGGTGACAGGAAAACATCCCACGATGGGGGGAGGGCAGAGATCTGGCGTCAGCCTGGAGACTGTGAGAGACCTTTATATGCAGCAAGAGACAGAGACGAGGACTGGGTTGGTCATTACGTCTGCTATCAGATGATTCTGAATCTAAACAGATAAAGATAAAGAGATAACTAATACATCCATCCATCCATCAACTAAGTTTTCATTTGACCAGAAAGAGCTTTAAGAAGTAAATCCTTTCATCCTTCAAATCTTTTATTTATTCAGTTAAAGTTTGAGGTAGTTGATTACTGTATTTTACACTTTGTATAAAGAGATCATGAATAGATTTGTCTTCTTTCACATCTGTCCAATCTTCAAAAGCTCATCCAGAATGGAACATGAAACGGACCAGTATACCAGGAGACGGACCAGTATACCGGACCAGTGTACCAGGAGACGGACCAGTATACCGAACCAGTATACCAGGAGACGGACCAGTATACCGGACCAGTGTACCAGGAGACGGACCAGTATACCGAACCAGTGTACCAGGAGACGGACCAGTATACCGGACCAGTGTACCAGGAGACGGACTGGGTGGTAAGAGGACCCCATGTGCAGCCTGATTGGCCATCTGCTGTGTTCTTGCTGGATGAGAGCAGGTTTACATTGAAGTCATGTGCCAGACTTGAGAGTCTGGAGACGCTGTGGAGAATGTTCTGCTCCTGCAACATCCTACAGTATGACCAATTCGACTGTGGGTCTGTGATGGTCTGGGGAGGCAGATCCTTGGAGGGCTGCATAGACCTAGACGTGCAAGCCAGAGGTACCCTGACTACCATCAGGTACCAGGATTATAAGAGTTGTTGGAAAGTATACAAAGTGTGGTCCCAAAAGCAGATTACTAAGAGGAATAAGAAAAAGTAGAAGTGAACAGTTGGTAGCTTACTGTTATCCAGTAGATGACTGATAGTGGAGGGGAATGGTTGGAGGATGGTTTCCCGCTGTGTTTGATGTTAAGGCAGTAGGCAGGGAGAGCAAGCAGGATAGTAGAGCTTGTGGCAAGATGAAGGAAGTCCTGAACTTGAAATGATTAAGCAGTGTCCAAAGGATCCAAATCAACATCAAAGTACACAAAGAGATAATCTGGCGAAGACTGGAGCTCCTGCAGATCCTTAAGTTGCTGAAGAAATGAGCTGCAGCTGTGAGTGATGATTGCTCCAGACTCCGCCCTGAGACTCCAAGGCAACCTGCTCAGCCCCACCTAAAAGAAAAAACACAAACACAGCCAAAGAAAACCATGACAGTACCCCCCTCTCAACGACCGCCCCCATGCGGGGCAACATATCCACCCATCTGAGAACGGTTGAAGGCATCAATAAGGGAAGGGTCCAAAATAAAGTGACGAGGGACCCAAGAGCGCTCCTCAAGACCATAACCCTCCCAGTCAACCAAATACTGGAGGCCCCGACCACGTCGCTGGACATCCAGGAGCCGGCGCACCGAGACCGCAGGAGAGCCATCAACAACCAAGGTGTGTGGAGGGGGCCTGGCCGGATGGCACAATGGACTGGACAACACGGGCTTGACTTGAGACACATGAAACATGGGATGGATGCGCAGCATGGATAGAAGTCTGGGACGAACCACAGATGAACCAAGCAGTAAATCGATCACATAAGGGCCAATAAAACAGAGAGCCAGTTTAGGTGGGACATCTTTCAAAGGAATGTCCTTAGCAGAAAGCCACACTCGTTGACCGGGAGAATACAGGAGGAACCGGACAACAATGGCGGTCCGCCAGGCGACGGTTGCGTTCTGCTGTCCTGAGCAAAGCCTCCCTGGTTTGCATCCAGAGACATTGAACCCTCTGTAAATGGTGCTGGACAGAGGGCACATCAAGATCCCTCTCCTCTGTGGGGAACAAAGGAGGTTGATACCCCAGAAAGGCCTCGAAAGGTGAGGATCCAGTCGCAGAAGAAGTCAAATTATGGGTATACTCAATCCAGCCAATATGTTGGCACCACGGGGAAGGGTTGTTGGACGCAACACAGCGAAGAGCAGCTTGGAGCTCCTGATTGAGCCGTTCTGTCTGGCTGTTGGACTGAGGATGATAACAAGAACTTAGTGAAACCTTGGCACCCAAAGCTGTGCAGAAGGACTTCCATTCTCGGGAAGTGAACTGCAGACCGCGGTCACAAACAACTTCAGACGGAGTTCCATGTAACTGGAAAACATGATTCACGACAAGATCTGCCGTCTCAGAAGATGATGGCAATTTTTCCAGGGGAATGAAATGGGCAGCCTTTGAAAAATGGTCAACAATGGTGAGTATGGTGGTCTTGCCTTGAGAAGGGGTAGACCTGTGACGAAATCCAATGACATATGAGACCAGAGCTGACCAGGAACCTCTAGTGGTTGTAGAAGTCCAGACGGGGGATGGTTGGAGCCTTTATTCCTGACACAAACATGACAGACTGAGACATACTCTCGAGTATCCCATCCCAGCGATGGCCACCAAAAATGACGCTGAATCAATGTGTTGGTCCGATGGATTCCAGGATGGCAAGAAAATTTGGAAGAATGGGTCCACTGAAGAACGGCAGAACGGGCAGTAGATGGTACATAGCGGCGGTTCTGCGGACCTCCACCAGGATCGGAGAGTAACCCTTGACAAATCTGATCCTCCACAGGCCATGTCACCCACCCAAACACGTGGGTGGAAGGATGTGGATGGAGTCAATGGACTCTTCTCTAGAAGAATACATCCGGTTTGACAACCTGGTCGGTAAGAGATGGAAAAAGAAAAGCGATCATAAAACAGGGACCAGCGGACTTGGCGTGAGTTCAGTCTCTTGGCACTTCGCAAATATGAAAGGATTTTGTGGTCCGGCCCAAACCAGAAAAGGTTGCTTAGCTCCCTCAAGCCAGGCATAATCTGGCGAAGACTGGAGCTCCTGCAGATCCCTAAGTGGCAGAGGATGTGAGCTTTAGCTGTGAGTGATGATTGCCCCAGACTCCGCCCTGAGAGTCCAAGGTAACCTGCTCAGCCCACAGCCAGAGCAAACCATGACAGGGATGAGACGCTCAGACCTCAATGGTCTAGCCAGAGGTACCCCGACTACCATCAGGTACCATGATGAGATCCTCAGACCCATCATCAGACCACATACTGCTGCAGGGGGACCTGGTTCCTTCTGATCCAGGACAATGCTCGGCTTCATGTGGCTGGAGTGAGTCAGCAGTTGAAGATGAAGGCATCGATGATATGGACCGGCCCGTTCACCAGACCTGAATCCAGTCCAGCACCTCTGGGACATCATGTCTTGTTCCATCTACGTCCACCACAGACTGTAGAGGGTTTGACTGATGCCCTGATCCAGATTCATGGTTTTATTCTGAGTCTGAATCCAGACCTCCACGGGTTCATGGTTTCCATCCACCATGTGATTGTATTCTCAACACCGAACAAACCTCATCTAAAATGTTTAAATTCAATCATCGTGTGAAAAAGGGCCAGTTTAAGATTTTTTTCTATACTTTTTATTATTGTTTTTACATGATTTAGTATTTGTTGGATTGGATCCAGAATGATACAATAAGATAGAAATAATAATAATATCAATAATAATATCAATAATAATGTAAGTATACCCATATATTATCTATAGTTTAAACAGACGTTGATCTGTGACCTGTCCAGGGTGTACCCTGCCTCTCGCCTGATAATTGCTGGGATAGGCTCCAGCCCACATGCGACCCTGCATGGATTAAGTGGTATAGAAAATGGATGGATGGATGGATGGATGGATGTGTATATTACATATATATTGTCCTGGACCACATTCGTATCTATTACATATATACATATTTACCGTACATGTTTTATTTCTTTCTCTCTTTTTATTTAATCAGATGTAAATGTGAGTCATCCTCAGGTTCATGGTCTAGACCCGCCACGCTTGGTTTTCCTTATAAATAGATTTAATCCTGCAACTACAAATCCCAGAGTCCTCTTCCAAGCCTGAGCCCGGTCACATGACGAGCAGCAGGAGCAGGTGGTTTGTGGTCATGTGACGTTGTTAGCCAAGGCTGAGGAGCAGCTACATCTCAGTTGAATCACAGCCCACATCACTCTCTACGCTGAAAGGTAAAGCCGGAGGACTCCCTCCTTTTCACCCGTGTCTTTGTGAATGTAGAGAGGGATGCTGCAGGCTCACACAGAGCAGGGAGGGGGGGCGAGGGGAGGGGAGGGCGAGCACGGGGGAGGGGAGGCCATCAGTGATGCCTCTTCGTTGCTTTCTGTTCACAACAATGGAGCAGATGTTTGCAGTGCATCAGTCTCTCTGCTCTAACATGTGCCTGCAGCAGCATGGGGGGTGTGGGGGAGGTGGTGGTGGGGGGGGGGGGGGGTCTGGGACAGGGACCTGATGGAGAGCAGGGCTGGCCTTGCT
>JAOXYM010000015.1:24319705-24339931 GCA_028567055.1 Leptatherina wallacei | reverse complement strand
AAAACCTCTGCTACAACAATAATTTCCCTCAAAAGGGATAAATAAAGTATTTTTCATTTCATTTCATTTCATTCATCAATAAATACGATGAAAGGTCTATAGGACCAGAATGCATTAAGGTAGGAGTCCAAAACTTAATTACTTTGCTTGGATGATGGACTTCTTATCCATTTATTTCCATGTCATGATATCAGTAATTTTTTGTCTTTAATTATTATTTTTCAATGGTAATTTTCAATTATTATTTCTCCAGTTTTCTGGGTTTTTTAAACCATATTTAGTATCGGATTTGTATTCATCTAGGAAATGGGCGGACCTGCCATAGACATCCTGTGACATTCACAAACCAGATTACGGATTTTGTAGTTCCTCAGCTCAAAAGTTCACTTTTTGAGGTTCCTCTGTGCATTTTCACCTGATGATTATTTTGAATTAATCCAAACTTCTTTTTTTTGTCAAAAAGGGAATTGTTTCTATTCCCTGCAAAGGTTGGAAGATGTTATATCACTTTTTAATAATTTAGTATTCTTTGTTTTTTTTACTGTTATGTTTTCGAAAAATGTTAATTTGTGTCCTTTCTTCTGTCTTACAGTAGACTTAGACTTAGTGGTTTTATTTAACAGGAAGATATTTTGAACTAGTTAACTTTGGACTTTTTTTTTGTTTGTTTTTAATTGTGTGAGACCTACACTCATCATCCACTTTATTGGGTGCACTTGAGCAATCAATTAAATAAAATAATATAACTCTGCCAGCAATAAATTCTACTTTTACAAAGCTTGTATGCTTTTAGGTTTTGTCGACGTTGTTTAAAAAGCAGGAAATTCTGCTCTTTGTTTTTATTACCTGAGATCAAGTTCATCAACAAACACAAAAGGGCAAAAAATTACAAGCACCTTAAAAAGCTTTACAGCGCAGAAAACTCCTATTAACCAATTTGACTCCATTAAAATAAATAGTGTTCGACAAAATAAAAAGCCTGTTCACAAAACTCTAAAGACTGGAAAAGACATTAATTCTTAGTCTGAAGCAATCTACAGGCTTATGCAGATGTTCATTGCAAATTTCAGCCTTATTCCAGAAAAAGACAAAAAAAGTTTTTTTTCTTTTTTTTAAAGGAATTTGTGAGTCTTTAAAAGAAATTTAGCAGAGATTTTTTTTCTTTCTTTCTTTTTTAAAAAGAAAATCCATGGCACAGAATGGGAGGATTTGATGAACTGGTATGGCATAACCCTGAGGTTGGTTTATTCATCATGAACAGCACTATTCAGCACTTGGGCTCTGGAGAAAGCTTCCTTTAACCATGACTATGTCATCTGAGTTATCTAGGGTTACGATTGAGACATGAAATATCGAAACCCTGGGGCACAATAAACTTGGGGCATGGAAATAGAAAGATAAGGGAATTAACTGGCTGGGAGCATCTCCAGACATGAAAGCTGCAATAGAGGTCCTTAATGGGAAATGTGAAATCCACGTGTTTCTGGAGATGGATGTGAAGTAGAACTTAAAGTTCCTGCCTATGTAGGATAAAATTTCATCCCAGGAGTATATTTAAGATCTTTTAAACCATTAAGTCTAATGTGAATGCTGAAACGGTATTTTGTTCCAACTATTCAGACATTTCTAATGAGTGTGCAAGATTGTACATGTATATATAGGCAACATAAATGCTATGGAGTTAATGATGGGCGCTTTAAAGCCATTTATGGAGAGAGAATGAACTTTAATCAGAATCAACTTTATCCTGAAAGTTCAGCTAGTCTTAAGAACATCTGTTTTCAATCCAAATAGCATGGGTGCATGCTTTTAAATAGGTACTGTCAGAAGTCACCTGACAGCCAATGGAAAACTAAACTATGTCTGGGAGCCAGTGCATGTCAGTGTTCAAATAATGTTACCATGAGTGGTCTCAGGAGTAGCCAAAAGACAAAGAGTCACTATGTGGGCCTTTATTATTATTATTATTAATTTAAGATTTCTTTCTCTTTTTTCCCAAATGTACTATGATGAGTGTTGTGTTGTTAAATTACAGTTTAAGAATAAAATTGTGTTTTTTTTTAAAAAGGAGACATTGTGATATCGTGGTTTTAATTTCAGTGTTATATACTCAAATTGTTTAAAAATCTTATTTCTATGTTACTTTTGGGCTCTATTCACTACTAAAATGGTACAGATATGCCTTTCAATTTGTACTGGCTGCGTCAAATAGACTTCTTGTATCTTTGTCTTGATCTGCCAGTCTGTTTTCTTGTCGGGAGGCAGATAAGAGGTCAGAAACACCTCCCTCTCTCAGAGTACCGTGTGAGTTATTGGCTCCACCACTGGCTCCTATAAACATGTTGGACGCGCAGCCAGTCAGAGATACCTGGTTGGCCTGCACCGTCTCCTTTGGCGCGCTCCAGGAAGACAGAATGTTTGCAGATAGGCGACGGCTGCTGCTGTAGCGAGCTGTGCTGAGCATCTGTGCCTTTAAAGCCTCGTAAGTGCGCCTCTGTTAGAGCCTGCAGTCAACTTCCCACAACTCCGGCGCGCTCCGCGAGTAGAGTAGAGCTACCTTAACCATAAAGGCACTGGCTCACCTTCACAGCTAGACCCATGGAATACTAACTATGGAATATTTCTGGATACTGGTGTCTGTGTTTTTACAGCTAACCTTCCATCCAGGTAAGATTGAGCTTTTTGCACTTGATGCGCCAGGTTACGTACGCAACTTGTTGCTGTTTACTTTCGGAATGAGACGATTGCATTTTAGTGACTGCGTGATATCAGCACCTGGTAGCCCATTAAGACAAACCTAATCCGTATAGCCTATTGTAAATTATTCTTCTTGCTTTGCTTCGCCCTCGAAATTTATGTACACACTTTTCTTTGTTCTGGCAGTTAGATCTGAAGGCTACCTGAAGTCACAGAAACCTAATGAGGAAAGTGGATACTCAGCCTGGTGATTAGGATGCAAGAGCTCTATTAATAATGTATGTTTTACTCAGGAAAGTGGGTGTCAGTGAAGAAAATAATAATAGTAAACAAAAACTGAATGGTTGGGGTCAAAATTGGATGCTAGAAAGCATGGGTGAGATGTAAATGAACAGGTTCAATTTCCCTCTTTCAACAGGCGTACATAACCGTCATTATAAAAATACACCGACACTCCCGTTTTACTTAGGAAATTTGCAAATAAAATGCAGCTATCTCCAGGACTGTTTGGCACCCTTGTGTGATTTTTTTTATTTCGTGGAAAGACGTGAGACCAGTTTAAAACTTTTATCCAAACATGGGGGTTGTGCTTTGTCCTCACAAAAGTCCATTACAGTTATTTTGGCTTGGCATCATCTTCCAGAACCTGGCTGCAGAGGTCAAAGTCCGGCATGGTTGGAATATTTTACGATCTTGTTTTTATGATGATGATGTTTGTTATTATTCGTTTATCTAAACATAGCCTGGCATAAAAATAACAATCTTGGTCTCTATGTAAGGGAGTCTGTAGAATTGTATCATCGAAAATCAACGTTTTAAATGTTTCTTCAGGAAGCAGTTGAACTTTAGATATTAGGTTAGATTTCTGAAAAGGTACAATTTCTAAACAAAAGCAAGCACTGGATTGCTAGTGTTGCTGTTTAACTTTGCGCTCCTTTGCGCCCTCGATGAGCATGTACGCTGCCTCTTTGCAGCTCAGAGTTGCATCAGGTGGACTTCGTTTTCTGTCCTTATTTTCATCTCATCGACAGCTTGATGAGACTGAAATTGTCCACGGGGGGTCTTTGATGTTCAAGCCATACTGATATCAGGGGAATCTGAACGACTGACATATTTGGAGGCAGTGTGCACGCAGGCTTACCTGTCATGTGATGCAATAAGGCACGCCATGAAGTTTGCCTTAAGCCCGTTTTACGCAGGCATGGTGCAGAGCCAATGACCCTCGTTTCATCATGGTCTTGGAATTTTAATATACGCATCTATATACATATAAAAACGTCAAATATTTTAAGTAGCACATCACAGGCTTAAAAATCAGTTCGTCTTGCTTGCTTTTATCTCCTCCCTCCTGTCTCAATAAAATCTTTACGCTAAATTCCACAGTTGTTTGTCAAATATTTACGCATAGACGCACATTCTCTGCAGCTGCTTAACGATTCGTCACTGTTTGTTTTTTTGGAGATTGGACATATTTGAGCACATAAAATGCCACCACACGTTTTACACTGTGCCGTACTAATTTAGGTTTATTTATTTGTAACAAAAGTATATCAAAGTAATGATTGGAGGATGGGGGGAACATCCCTATCAGCAGTAACCTTACTCACACTGCCGCTGTAGTCTCTCTCTTCTGTAGACTGAATACACATGCTGATTATTACAAGTGGCTGTAATAGAGGAAGCAATGTTTTCTCAGGGAGGAAAGAAAAAAACGCTGGCTCTCCCCACCTGTTTTCAGTTGTTGCAGCAGATCCCCTCTAGAAAGCACTGGATGCGACACACATGCAGGAGGAATTTCTTGTTTATTGAAGTATCATATCAGTCATATTTCTTTGTCCTTCTCTTTACAGAGTAGCTCAAATGTCATTAGGTTGAAGGTGCAACAATTCCTGGGGCCAGAGCACAAATCTTTAACAAAGTGATTCACATCATGGGATTCTGGATCTCTCAAAGGGTTCCACAATAAATCAAATGGGTCTCAAGAGATTTTCTTTGTTAGTTTTGTTTTAATTGAAACACCTGGCAGTTGGAAATCCTATGTTTTGAGACTCGATGTGGGCGTTGTTTACCTTTGTGTCAGAGATTTAATGGCTGAACTGTTGAAGTTCCTGGGAATGGGGAAGTTGTAGATGTTGATACGTTGACTCTGCTGTGATGAGAATATTTATGACCTGTTTTGTAAAAGCCTTAATTACAGATGAATTTTTCAGAAACATGGCCATGATAATGCCTGATTTTTTTTTGTGCAAAGTCTAAAATGGCACCATTTTTGTAAACTGTAATTAACACACCTCAGCTTTGATTTCTGTGTGTTTGATATGCATCTGAATACCTTTTCCATGCTATTATAGGCAACGCCAAGCCCACCATCATCCCAGTCGAGCCCCACCTCGTAGTCCCACTCAACAAACCCTTTGACCTGCGTTGCCAGAGTGACAACAGGACACAGTGGAAAAAGGAGGACAAGACCAAGCCCCTGAAAGCGAAAACGATTGATGGAATGTTGACCTTGCAGTTCCTTAGGGCTCAGACTCATCACATGGGCCGCTACACCTGCTTGGAAGAGAGTTCCAATGAACAAGCCTCCATCTACGTCTATGTGAAGGGTAGCTGAATGTATTTCAGTGATTAAGTGTGTGTGAGACTGTGTGCGTGAGAGAAGGAGAACCAAAATCTATAGAAAGTGGAAACAGACTGCAGACCAAATCTTTTGGCACTTCTTTTTACTGACAGAAAGCAGAGTGTGTGGGTGTGTTTGCAGAAGAAGGTGTATGTAACTTTGGCCTGGACAGGTACAGTAGATACTGGAGCTATTTACTGAGAGCATGACTGAGTTTTTACTGTATTTCCTCCTCTTTGTGACCCCACATCCCCTTGGCCCATTGCCATCACTGCAGGCTCATATCATGTGCTGATCATTCACTCTCCCCACATCTATCTTTGAGGCAACAAACAACTACTTTTTAGAAGAGCTGCCCACATGTATCATTATATAAAACCACCTAGTTTGTTGATGAACTTTCAAAAAGATAATATTTGATCAAGTTGATTGGGTTTCAAGCAGTTAAATTTCCTTTCCCCCCTTCAGTAGGGTGGATGTTTCTGTTGAGATAACAAATCCTGGATAACACAACCATTAGCTACTAAAAATATTGGCAAACCAGCTGACGTTTTTGTGCATTCTGCAAATTTAGAAAAGAAGTTACCTAGATTTTACTTTAATAACTAGATTGTTGTCTGTTATCTTTGAGATTTTGGACCTGTTTGATTTGGCAAAGCTCCTGGTTACCATGGCAACAGCAATTGTGGTTTAATACTACACATCCCAGAATTCCTTGTGGAAGAGAAACGCTCTTTATGCACTTCAACCTGATTTAGCTGTGTAAAAAAAATTGCGGTCACAAATGCTGATGTTTGTTTGCTGTAGGAGTTGCTTTGAACAGCTCTGATTTTGTTTAAATAACTTTGCCATTTAAAAGTGAAGCAGTTACCAGTCAGGGCACTTCCATTCACACCATTTTCATCCACACTTTTAAATTGCTCAAAAGAGAAGAAAGTGGAAATGAATTAATTCATTTCATACGTGCTTTATTCAGGTCGGGGAGGGTCACAGATGAGCTGGGACCTATTCCCGCTGCCACCAGGTGGTGGCTACTAGGGTAAAATGCAGAATCCAACATGTATAATTTTGGACTAATGGGGGGAGTGGGTGAGAACCCAAACATGCAAACTCCACAGAAAAAAACACCTGTCTCAGGTTCCATATAGGAACTTTCTTTATGTGAGACATCAGTGCTAACCATTATGTGGAAATGCAGAGGAAGGAAAAGAAAATGTCCAAAAAAATCTGAAATTATGTGATTTGTATTTATTTTAACACAACAAAGTGCAGTGGGAACAGAAATAATGAGTGAATCATTAAAAACACATGTGACATCAAAATTCACCATCAGGTCAGTTTAGAATTCCAGAGATTCCACATAGTTTCCTACAGACATTTTCCTGGTGGTGTCTTAATTAAACCGCCTCGCTGCACCATTCATTTTTTTTCTCCATATCAAACACAAGTGTGTCTAGTGTATTTCTCAAAAAGTTTCACTGGATTTTCATGGAATTGCATTTTTTTTGGCAGATCCTGACAATCCTTTCAGAAAGCCGATGGTGTTCAGCATTCTTGCTCGTGAGGGAGACGCTGCTACCATCTCCTGCCTGGCAACTGATCCAAGTCTGGACAATCTGCGCCTGGAAACATGCTCTGGTAGAGCACTTGTCCCTGGTCTCCAGTTTTCTGCAAGCCTTGAGCAAGGCATCATTATGCACAACGTACAGAAAGCCTACGATGGTTGCTACGTGTGCACAGGAACGCTGCTGGGAACAGACGTCAGCTCACAAAACTACGAGCTAACAGTGAGACCAGGTAACATCATGTTCATGTGCACATGGATGTGCATTGCTGAGTTTTGACAGATATTATTACTAAAACTTTTTTGTTTGTTCACTAGTTTTCATCAAAATTGTATTTATTTTCGTTCAGTACCTGTTGATCCTCCCGTCATTGAGATGCAGCAGTCCGGAAGACTGATTCTTACCCGCAATGAGAGTCTCTCGCTCACCTGCAACACCACCAACGTCAATGCAGAGATCAGTTTGAAGTGGGTCGCACCACCTGGCTCGGTGAGGCCCCTCTGCTTTGTCTTTGCTGTGCACTGTGTTATTGGTGGAACATCATCCCTTAAATGTCTGCCTTTCCAAAAGTGGCTAAACTTTCTCTGAGAGCAGAGTTTTTCCTCCCTGTGTCTGTTCGAATGAGCAAGAGTGAAAGGGGTCAAAGTTCATTCTGTTTGTGCTTAAGGATCTTGGCTGTTTGTGTACCTTACAGACTATTGTAAGTGTGTGTGCTCGCATGCAGGCGATTGTGTGTCTTTGTCAGTATTTGCTTGGCAAGGATAGACATACAGACGGGGTTAATCTCTAGAGATCTCTGGGCGTTGACAGGGTGCCGTCTGGTATCCACAGCAACCAGCAAAGGTTGATGGCGCTTCACGAATCCTGATGGAGCGCTTCACTCACATGCGCAGCGCCACGTTGCACATCGCAGCAGTACGGCCACAGGATGCTGGGAGTTACAAATGCGAAGCTAAGAATGAAAAAGGGACCAGCACAAAGTCGGTGTGGCTAGATGTTTATGGTGAGTACATGATGAAGGTTTGCTTGCAGTGAAAGTTACACCAGGAAACTAAACTCATGTTTAGAATGATGAAGCCTAAATGAGTTGCGATGAAATTCAACTGATCAGTCTCATTTTTCCAGTTAAGACAGAAAAATCAAGTCAAAAGAGCTGTTTGACAATAGAAAAATAAAAAAAAACTGCTCTTCTTTGCATTCTTTTTGAGCTTTCAATGTATTTTGCTCCAACATCTGGACGTCTGGACAACATCACACTATAGCCAGACATTATTTAGATTAAGTTGGCCATTAGCTCTTCTACAGAGGCAAAAAATCAACACGCAGCTTTTAAATATTGCTAGTAAAGCTTTTTTAAAGCCTCCTTAAAAGTCTGAAAAAGTCTTTTTTTTTATCAAGGTAACACATTTTAAGTTTAAGTTAATTTCAAATATGAATATGAAAGATTATAAAAGAAAGCAAAAAACATTTTAAAAAAAAGAACATACGATTTAACATAATACAAATAGAATTAAAAAAATCCATACATTTACATATTCAAGCCATATTTTAGCGTGTTACCGTGCATGTAGAATAATAATATACTCTTATGAAACTAGGTTTATGTACAAGTTGTCAAAGCCTAGCTGACTGTGTAATGGTTGTATGTCTATATTGTTGTGTAAAGACACAAATGTGACATTACTTTTTTCATGTAACTCCTCTGACAAGACAGCAAATAAGCACAGTCTTAATCTGTACTCATGCTAAGATAACTGGCTGTTTGATCAAATCTTAATTTTGTATGATTTCCACTTCCACAAGGATAACATTGAACAAACTTGTTTCCTAAATTGCAAAATGTGCCCTTAACAGACAGATATTTGCAGTGATACTGCATCTTTTGTTTTACCCGTTTCTAACAACTGTGAAGTGTTTATACACACATTGGGTTGCTTTGGTTTACCAGTAAGTCTCTAGAATAGCATCAATAAAAATCATTCTGACTCAAGCAAATATGCATTTAGTTATGCATTGGCGAATCCAGCAGTGATATTATAACTCTTTGTATTTCAGAAAGAGGATTCATCAGCTTAAAACCCACAAACAACAGAACCATCCATGTCCGTTCAGGGGAGAGCTTGTCTCTCAAAGTTACCATGGAAGCATACCCGAAGCCGGACACCTTCTCCTGGAGCTTCACAGGCCAAGAGCTGAAAAACACAAGCGACCATGTCATCAGCACGCACAGAAATGAATACAGGTGTGAGAACATGCACAGTTGCTTTAGTCCTGCCATGTTAGCAGAAGGTTTGTAAGGCTGGTTCAGTGGAATTTAGCACCTTTGGACTGGCTGCAGGTGACATCTGTTTGAGAAAAGCAGCGGAAGCACAGAAGCCAGCTCCTGTGTTTCTTATAAAACAGCGTTTGCCAGATTATGACCGGGAGTTGCTTTTCAAAGGAAAACAAACTGACGCAGCCTACCACGCACTGCAAAAAGAAATATTATGTGTCATTCAAACCCACATGGCCCCACTCCCCTTCAACATTTCTGATAATGATAAGGTTTAGGACGCAACCTTTAAGCCACAGTTGGATGTGACTCACTAAAGCAAATGTTATGTAGATGTGTGTATAGAATGAGATTACAGTAAAAACACCTAAATACACAAACATTTTGAACAAATTTTCTCTGGCTGGACTGACTAAACAAATAATCAGTTCTTTTCTATGTATGTGCAATTTAAAAAAAACTATCATTTTATAATGGATTCTTTAAAAAGAAAATCAATGAATGCTTTCATACTAAAAATGTAAATGATCTTATGTTTAGTTACAGCAGTGAACTGAGGCTGGTGCGGCTGAAAATGTCAGAGAGCGGTGTTTACACCTTTAAAGCCTCCAATCGTGACGCAGCCGTTAATCAGACATTCTCCGTCTTTGTGATCAGTAAGTTGTGTCGTAGTTTTTCTGAAAGGTTTTCTGTTCCCTTAAGCCACACAATGAAATTTATGATTGCACACTGCATTAATCTCCAGCAGCTACCATGGGGGAGGACTTGACCTTTTCTTTGTATAAAATGGGGTCCAGCTCTCCACCCTCACCACACCCTGCAATCTATACCTCATTAAGCTTTACAGCACTGCCATAGAATACTTTATTACACTCCCCCCTGTTTGTCATTTATGACATACCTGAGTTATTCTGACGTTGACTTTTGTTTATCAGGTAAACCTGAGATAAAATCTCAAGAGGGCCCAGTGGATGGACAGGTACGCTGTGTGGCTGAAGGATTCCCTGCCCCCCAGATCAAATGGTACTATTGTGAGCAGATGTTTGTTAGGTAAGATTTTCTTTTCACTGATTTTCATGATATATTGCTCTTCCTATTTTCTTTCTTATTATCACAGGGGACTATATATGCTAAGCCAAGCCAACTTTATGTGTAAAGCACTTTAAACACAGCAGCAACCACTGACCAAAGTGTTGAACATAGGAATAAAATGCCTTAGTAATAAGCAAAATGTATAAGATATCCAATAGATAAAAGTGCAAGACACTGTAAAAACATAAAAGCATTAAATCAAAAGATAAGCTAAAACAATCAAATCAATATAGAATCAATAGCTCACACTTGGTCGAAAGCCAAACTAAACAGGTGGGTTTTGAAAAACAGCCTTTCTAATATGCACCAGCAAATTCCATCAATTGGGAGCCCCGTCCTCTCTGAGCTTCCGCTGAGTCCTCTGCACATCCAGGAGCAGCTGATCAGCTGACCTGAGCAACTGGGAGAGGAAATGGAAGTGGAGAAGTAGGACGGGGTGAGACCATGTAAAGATTTCAAAACAAATAAAGAGTTTTGAAATGAACTCTTCAATGGACAGGCAGCCAATGCAGTGAGCATTATGTGTGCTCTCTTTTCCCTGTTACAGTTAAAAGGTGGGCAGCAGCATTTTGCTCCAGTTGAAGATAGACACAGAGACCTGACTAACACCTATATACAGAGAATTACATTAATTGAGCCAAGTAGTAATAAACGATATTACTGCTCCAGAGCGTGTGATCTTTTTAACCTTTGCCAACCGTCTGAGGTGGACTAAAATAGATTTTACCACTGCACTGATCTGACCATCCAAGCTGAAGTCATTATCTATCTTAAAACCCAGTGTAACAGCCATTTATGCGTTATTTGTTTTCTTTGATTAGATATGGCTTTTATTCAACTTAATTTATTCTGTTTATTATTTGATAAGTTAACAAGTTGTAAGTTATGGAATGATATATGGAAAATATGGACATTTCACCTGGTGACAGAAGTTGTTTTGTGGACACCTTCACATATCACGTCCGCGGAGCTCGACAGGTTCCTTTTTTGGGTTTGGCAAACAATGTCGGGTGGCGTGACATTAGGAGTGCTGTGATTTTTTTTACCACTTTCAATTACTTTTGTTGGCTTTTATTAACTTAAATCGAACACAAATTATTGTGGTTTATGTTTTAGTTTGTATAAGTTTGGGTCCGCTTTCCTTTGTTTTTGGATTAATAGAAAAAAAATAGTTTATATTTTTCTAAACCCTGTCTTTTGTTGGAAGTGCATGTAAAAAAACTCCTGCTGTTTATGCTACCACAGCCTTTAATTAAGGTAGAAAAAGGCTGGTTCACCCAGGTTTGTGACAACATGCTTAGTGTTACAGTGTTCTCACACTAAGACCAAAAACCATTACTTCTGTTTTCTGTTCATTAAGAAAAATAGAGAGGTCCAGCCAAGCTTAAAGATCTTCTAGACAGTCAATTAAAGCTCTAATGGTTTAGCCATCCTTCCATTTTAGCTGCACATAAACTTAGGTGTCATCTGCTTGGAAAAAAATTGGAAGCTATTTTGTGCTTTCAAAATATTAATCCAAGGGGCAACAGAAACAAAGAAAAGAGCAAAGGGCCAAGTATTGACACCTACAGGACCCTTCATGAAATGGAGCAGATGAAGATGTGAAATCGTTTAATCTAACACAAAAGAACCGGGTATGATTTAAACCACTCCGGGGCTACGCTGTGAATGCCTACTCAATGCTGCAAACGAGAAATTGAAATATTTTGGTTCACTGTGTCACTATTTAGTTTAAAAGAATAATAGTCACCTGAATCTGTAGCCAGAAGAATGTCAGTAAAAACCCTTAACAAAGCAGATTCAGTACTATGACGAGACTTAAAACCAGACTAAAAAAATACCTCAAGAACTTTATTTTCATCTATAAAGGCGTTCAAATAAGTGTAAACAATTTTTTCCAAAATTTTGGAGCTGAATAAAAAGCTTAGAAATGGGTCTAAAGTTGAATAACAAAAAGGAATCCAGACTGCATTTTTGATAAGAGTTTGGACTATAGCATCCTTAAAAATCCTAGGAACCACAACTGAGGAGGACAGGCTTAATATTTAGTATTTGTCATTCTAAATATTTCTAAATTTCAATTCATTCTCAATATTGATATTTAATATTTATTAGTAATATTTGTTTATGTAATGTCACAGTGCCAACATCGAAGTTAAGTTGAGCTAATGAGTCAATCCAGTGTATAGATTTGTGTCTGCACGCAAGTGTCCTCGAGTTCTCCTGCAGATAGAAGTGTCTGCTCTAACAACGACATGCATTTTTCAGTTCTGGACAGTGTTTGTTTGTAGCAGGTACTCTGCTAGATCACATCTTATTTATCATGCAGCTTCCTTTCAGCCTTGTCTCGAGCCTCAGTTTCACGGCTCTTCTTTATAGCTTAATTTCTACAGTCAAACTTCCACAAACTTTCCTCACGTTCAGCTCGAGGGTCCTTAAGGTCACACTAAAGACACATTGGCTCGAGTCAGGAATGATGACGAAGGTGGAATGTGGGATTGTGGGATTTGACAGGGCTGACTTGTGATTGGTTAACAGTGATAAGATGACTCCCATGTGACAGGGGATTGGGAAGAGTTGACTTGTGATTGGTAGGGGGTTGGGATATCTGCCTGGATACAACTAGAAGCCGATCATCCCGTGTCAAACGTAAAATGTGCTGTAGAAGGAGCACGTGGTTACCGTAGCAACACCGATCCTGAGTAACAAAGCTGATGAGTCATAGGTAATCCCAAATGTATCTAGTCATTTTGTCAAAATAGTAATCAAATCTAATTAATACATGTCAAGTATGTATTACGTACTTGCTACACCCATACGTGCACATACGGGCACGTTATACACAAGAACAAGAAGTAATGTGACCTGAGAGAGCGAATCACCAGGGACCACATAGATAGAAGGTGCTCTTTGTGGTGCAATGCTGTAAAGAATAGAGCCTTGGGCTAATTTTACACATCTCGCTATTGTTTCATAACCACAGAAGGAATTCCCCATTTCTATTATGACTTCTGGTGAAACTTAGTGCTGGCAATTTACTGAAATATGAGTATGTTTCGGTGGTTCTGCATGTTGTTTAAAGCTCTGTTGGTCAAAAAGTGCTTTCATGACTTGGGAAAGGAATGTGGAGTGTCTTTCAGAGACAGAGGAATGCGATGCCCATGTGTCCCGACAGGAGTCAAATCATCAAATAACTCTGTGATCCCATCGGCTTTGTGTCAACAATAATCTTCTGCCTTCAGGTGCTCCCAGCAAATGAATGCTACCCAAGAGGAGCGCAATGTCATCACTGTCACGTTGTACAGCCCCACATTTGGGGAAACACGGGTGGAGAGTCGGGTGAACGTCAGCAGGGGACGGTTCAACACTCTTGAATGTGTGGCTACAGTGGAGGGAGAACAAGCCTTCACGCTCTTTTCTATCAGTGGTGAGCTAACGTCATGTTCATTGAGTGCATGCACACAAAAGCAGCTCAAAAACACAGGTAGCTCAGATAGGGGCCACAAAGATTTAAAGATGCTGGTGCCTGTCAGTCGCATGTTTTGTTGCTGAATTGATGTAATCCTTTGCAAGCCCTCAACATCAGATTAGGTTTAGATGCAAGTGTGAGAACAATGCAAAAGAGTTCATAAATGTAAAAATCTTTTTACTTTTACACCACAAACCTTTTTCCACCAAATTTTAGTCTCATTTAAATTAGAACAGTAATCTCAGAGATTTTTTTTTTTGTGTTGTAACCCTGTCTAAGTGGACGTGCCCCTCAGCAGACCCTACAAGAGATAATTCCTTAGCTCAAAATATTTACTAAAAGCACAGTTTGGGAAAGGGTTGACCCATAAATGTCATCCTATTGCTAGATCTTGGTTGGCTGTCCTGTGTTTTGTAAACATTGGGAAAGAGATACTACATCAGAAGCGATTGACTATGATAAGATGTTGTCACTCAGAAAAAAGGAATTAACTCCAGCCCTTTGTGCACTTTATGATTCCAAATCCGCTCTCTTGTAACGGCCTCCCCATCTGCTGTACAATGTTCTCAAAGTGGTGTGAGAGCAGGAACTGAATGTACTCCAGTGTTGTCCCTGCCTGAATTTGGACTCCTGGGTTCATGGAAGACACAGAGGGCTAACTCTTGCTGCAGTGGGTTTGTGGATGAGCATTATGAGGAAGGCGAGTCCTTGCAGTCACACAGGACAGGCCTTTGGGAGCGTGTGCCCAGGATTTTTGTGCTTCACAGACTAACAGCAGACCAGGCGGAGGCGCTGAGTGTGCAGCACAGTTGGAGTCCTGGCGGTGCTGGGCATTCTGGGGCTGCAGGAAGCTTGGAGGTGTCAGTGAGCTGCAGCAGAGAAAACAGAGCTTTAGAAACCACTGACAGGTTTACAGGAGATTAGTTCCTGCAGACTCTGCATTCTCAGATTTGAAGTGGAGAGAAAGCTTCTTATCTCTAAAGAGCTTATTACACCCCAGTGTACAGAGGAGCAAAACAATGAGGCATCACAACCAGGCAGACACAAAGGAACAGAACACTGATTAACCATAATTACTCACCAGCACAGCTGTAAAAGCAACTGCAATTCAGTAAACAAATATTGCACAATCAAATGGGATTTAGGCAATAAAGAAAATGAAGTGTAAAATTTGCAAACAAAGAATAAAAGTGGCGAACTCTACACTATGTAAACATATGTAATTGGATTAGTTTGCTGCTATTTGATCAAAATGGGCTTTACTGTGGCTTAGCCTTCTCTGGCTTTCCAATGTCATTTAGAGTATAAACATGACAAACCAGTAAAGGAGTCCGTGACGGCTCCATCATTGTTCCATTATCAAACATTATGATTTCTATCCCTTTGCAGAGCGAAAAGTTCCCCATGATCTGTTCACTCCTCTGCTGATTGGCTCCGTATCAGCAGCAGGCATCCTCTGCCTCATCCTTATCATGCTGTTCTACAAGTACATGCAGGTAAAACAGCAAAGCAGTTTTCCTATGTGTCACACCTTTTTTGACTGTATTTTCCAGAGGGATGAATGTGAAGCATGTTGAAACCTCATGATTTAAGTTGCATCACGCTGTGGTATATTTTATTTCTCTTTGTTCATGTCAGAAACCCAAATACCAGATTCAGTGGAAAGTTATAGAAGGAATCCATGGGAACAACTATGTGTACATTGACCCCACACAGCTGCCGTACGATCACCAATGGGAGTTTCCACGAAACAATTTGCGATTTGGTGAGCATGTTGCACTCTTTTGACAACATCAGTTAGAGCGTGCGCTCTTGCTGGGCTTCCATAATACCATTAATCCATCATTCCTGACACATTGCAGTGTTTATGTTCTGGGTATCATGGTCATGGGCTGTCAATGTTTTTGGTGCAAATCACAGTAGGAGCAACGAGATGTGGAGATGAGCGATGTTTGTCTCAGTAATAGTTCCAATAATAATAGCAAACGGTGCAGTCATTATGACATCACAGCTGCCACCCCTCAGGCTACTACACGCTGATTGAGTCAGATTGTTTTCTAAGTATATGGACACAGTATTAAGGCTTTAGCCAGGTCCAAATATTACTGACTAACCCGTTCTACAGTTCATTAATGACGAAAGAAACCCCACACCCTCAATCCCAACAACATATTGTTTATTTATTCTAGGTGTGGTTTTCAACAGGCCTTCTCAAACAGGATCCTGCATGTCCTGGTTGCCTATGCACACAGCCTGGGGGCTAAAACTGTTGCTGTCCTGGGAACATTGGCATGGAGCCTGTTTGTGGGAGGGAACAAGGACAGGAAATAACAATTTTTCTCCCTGTCATCTTGTTATCAGGAAAGACGCTGGGATCTGGTGCATTTGGAAAAGTGGTGGAAGCCACCGCATACGGACTCTCCAAAGCAGACTCAGTCATGACTGTGGCAGTGAAAATGCTAAAATGTAAGCTCGGTCAACAGATATGCAAATAAAGCGGGACAACCATAGCGTGACTGTTTTGACTATGCGACCTATGCACAGTAGCTTTTATGTTACTAGGAATTTCTGTTGAATATATGTCTGCAGGTGTTCAGAAACAAGCAGCTGTTGTGTGGATACTTTTACTTGGTGGTTTGGACACTTCCACTGAAATAACTAATCTAATAAGCACCTTTTATTACAATCAGCCTGCAGCCTATTCTTTTAATCCAGTAGAAACCAGATCACAGTATGTAATCATACTTCCACTTGAGCTGACTTTTCTTTTAATCCTTTGGTAATCACTGAATTTGTTGCTTTTTTTTCCTTTTTTTTTCACAGCAACCGCTCATGCTACAGAGAAAGAGGCACTGATGTCAGAGCTGAAAGTCCTCAGTTACTTGGGAAACCACATGAACATTGTCAACCTGCTGGGAGCCTGCACTGTTGGAGGTTTGGCAGAGATGTTGTCTCGTGTTATTGGCTTTAGGCTGTTCTGAATGTTCTGACATTCAGTTTGTTGAAGTTCCACCTGATTTTGCTTCATTGCAGCTTTGTGATACAGATTTTGGAAAATCACCCTAAGGAGGCATGTTTCTTTGTCTGCAGGCCCTACGCTGGTGATCACAGAGTACTGCTGCTTTGGAGACCTTCTTAACTTTCTCCGCAGAAAGAGAGAATCCTTCATCTGCTTCAAGCTTGAGGAAGACTACTACTATCGGAACGTCACGCAACAGAGAGTCGCAGAAGGGTCAGGTTCTTTATATTGTATAGAAAGTCAATAATTGTGTGTAGAAGAGGAAAAAGAGTAATAGTATTTACAATCCAGAACGTGCGTAGGAGGAGGGTATTTGGACAGCAGTGTGCTTGTGTGAGGCAGCGCTCAGCTGAGACCAGACTGCTCCTTTCCTCCTCACAGTGACAGATTGAACGGCTACATGACCATGAGGCCTTCTGTCGCTGGCAATCCTCCGTTCAACTCATCCTCCGAGTGGAGACGCTCACTACGCAAAGGCAAGCCAGCCGACCATTCATCAAATTTCCACAAGTTTAAAATGTGCAGGAAGCAATCAAAATAATGCAACAGAAAATGAACTTTTCTCTCATTCTCAGATGGTTCCTACATTGAAGCAGACGAAGAGAGCGAAATGTTCGATGAGGATGATTTGTCTCTAGAATCTGAGGATCTTCTCAGCTTCTCATACCAAGTGGCCAAAGGCATGGAGTTTTTAGCTTCCAAAAATGTGAGCATCTATCTGAATACTCAGATCTTATATCATCAGCTACCTTAATTGACTTTTGGATATTACTCAGATGTCTGATGACTCCCTTTTTTGTTGTTGTTGTTACGTAGAGCTCTGATCATGTTTCCACAGCTAGTAAACAGATCTAAAATGCATGTTGGAGCATATTGTTGAAACATTTATTAGCCGTCAAGGCGAGGCAAAGATACTGTGACCAGTGAGCTCACGTATCAGTGTCAGTGGTTGTATCACACAGTCAGTCATGGAAAATTCAGTATCAAAGCGCATTTGAAAACATCCCCATTCATGGTTAATGTATTACTATCAGTTGTTCGTATATCATCAGATTTTTAATGGTGCATTTGTTTTTCAGTGCATTCACAGAGACCTCGCTGCCAGAAATGTCCTACTGACTCAAGGAAGAGTGGCAAAAATCTGTGATTTTGGCCTCGCCAGAGACATCACCACAGACTCCAACTATGTAGTCAAAGGCAATGTAAGTCTGATTTTATCTTTGTGCAAGCCATCTAAAACATTTCTGAATCAGATTCAGACGGTATGTGTCACTGGGCTGGTAGCATACTGACAGCAACAATAGAGTTGTTGTGTAAGACACAAGTCATGGACTATGTTGCAAGATCTTTGTCCTACTGTCCAACATCTTTGCTATGCTATGCTTTTTAAGACCTTTCCTGTCACTTATGGTTTGTTTTAATATACCGAAGGTTACAAAACAACTATGAAAACACAGTGGTTTAGCTAAAAAAAAATCCTCTATAAGCCTGCACAGTGAAAGAACATACCTAAGGTAGGATATTCCTTTACAATTTGAGGCAAAGTGGTCCTGACTTAGCATCTGTGTATGGCAAGTTCCAGGTGAGACAAGGTTCTTTTGTTTTAGAAGCCGGATATTAAAGATACCCATAGTTTGACAATAGTTTAAAAGGCTGCTATGCAAACTGTGTGACACTTTGGAATTTGAGATGCTATCTATTAGTCTCATGGTTTTCAAGTGCTAAATCAGTCTGTTGGGTAATATTTAACTTTCCTGAAGAACCCTGCTAATATGACAACATTGCACCGTTCTATGTAGCCGAGCCTCTTGAAGCTGTTATTTCTGGTGATCATGTTACTACCTGTTGACAAAGGTTCTTTTGATTTGAACAAACTAATCAATGTCTTTGCTAATAAAAGTAATTTATTGTGCAGCCCATATATTCATAAACAGCAACTGTAAAACCAGGTACTTATCGGGAACTGTGAGTTCCCATGAAACACCAAGTGGACTGTTGTTTACTTTCTTCATGCTTCCCTGCTTCCTGTAAAAACATAAACTCTCAAATACCTGATTATGCAATACACACAAAATGTTTAGAATATTCAGCTTTCAGGTGCAATTTGTGGAAAATGTACAAAGTTTATGCTCCACTAAAATTATTTTATTGAATGTAGGGTATTTAAGTAGAATCATGCAATGGTAATTTCTTTTTCTCAAACAATTAAACAAAAGCTAACAATTGTAGCGGGTATACCTTAACATAAAATGTTAATGTCTCAATAACTTATCATGTGTTCAGTGTTTTCTTGGTCTTTTTATGTCAAAATGTGAACAGAATGGCAAAGATTATTTTAGATACAAGGGCTGTGTCCGAATGTCCACCCTAACCCCTAACCGCTCATTCCCTACATAGCGTTGCGCTACATAGTACACTATATCGTGCACTCGGTGATTTGGACATGAAGCTGACTACTTTCTCCCCGCTGCAGATCACGTGACTACCACCTGTCAACACGGCAACCCCAACGCCTGTGAATATGTTGTTCCAAAACAAATCCAAACTCTTCTTTCTTTGTCACATATCTATTCAATATATTATGAATGGTCTCAGTTTATTTTAACCTGCTTTGATGTTCGTGCCTCTCGCCACTTGATAAGGCATATTCAATCGGAGAAATGGTGCCAGTTTTAAATTTTTGCATCTTCTTAGTGACACGAATTGAACTAATAATCATTAAAATGAAAAGATGCGGCAGATAAGAAGACCAATGAAGAGAATGGAGTTTGTTACGTTAGCAAGACACCACATAAGAGAATAGAGCTCCAGCGCGCAATGCATTGTGGTCTATATTGACCCGTCTAGTGGCCATCAATGCTCACTACATTTCAAGATCCACTGTGGGTAATTTTGAGTGCACTACTTTTTTCTCTCTGGACATTCCGACATCCCTACAAAGTAGGGAATAGGGTGCACATTCGGACACAGCCACTGTGTCACATTTAGTGGTTGATTCTTGGTTTTTTGTTTGTTTATAATTGTATAGAATACACTGAAAGTATATATACGTGCATTTAAAAGTCTAGAGAAGGCGGAATTAGGGTACATTCTGATATCAAAATCCAAATATTCTAACTTTTTCTGACTAGCGTATGTAGCCCAGGCTCATATATGATCACATCTGTTTTGACTTCATGTTAAGTCTGACATAACCAAATCCAGAGGTGTAACTGAAATTCATGCAGCCGTGAATTGCTCATTCATCGTCTCTGTTCATGCCAAGGTTATCCGATGTTCACGTCTGAATAACTAACTTTCTTTAGACGCTATTTGTAATCTTATTATGCTCCTTTCATTGGGTGTAAACGCTTAATCCTAAAAGAAACAACTCTGTGTGGCTCGTGGCGAGTCCATCCATCCATTTTCTGTACCACTTAATCCATGCAGGGTCGTGGGTGGGCTGGAGCCTATCCCAGCAAGTATCAGGCGAGAGGCAGGGTACACCCTGGA
>JAOXYM010000015.1:24301992-24319605 GCA_028567055.1 Leptatherina wallacei | reverse complement strand
CATTTGCAAGTACTCCAAGTTACGCACAAAACTGTTTATACGGTTTACAAACCACATGTTACACATACAAGTACCCAGAGTTACACACAAATTAGTTTATACGGTTTACAAACCATGTATTATGCACACACAATGGTATTGAGTCTATTTTGAGTCTATTTTCTCTCCATACGGGGAGAACATGCAAACTCCACACAGAAAGACCACTGTTTCAAACCCCTCCTGAGCCCGAACCAGCAACCCCCTCAGGCTCAGGCTCCGGCCGGGGCTCGAACCAGCGACCTTCTTGCTGTGAGGCTGCGGTGCTAACCACCACACCACCGTGCAGCCTCGTGGCGAGTCAATACAATTATTTCCATGCAACTTTTAAGGTGTTGATGCATGTATGACACCTTTCCTTTTTTTCCTAAGAGTCACAGAGGTGTGTTGTGGTTGTTTGTTTTTAGAGAGCTTGGGGAAATATTTTATGCATTCCAGTCTGTTCGTTTGGCATTCCTCAATCATATCCAGTTTAGATTAACACAATTTAACCGTTCGCCTTTTCACTGGGTGGTTTTCTTTCAGGCCCGTCTCCCGGTGAAATGGATGTCCCCAGAAAGCATCTTTGAGTGTGTGTACACATTTGAGAGTGACGTGTGGTCTTACGGCATCTTGCTTTGGGAAATCTTCTCACTTGGTATGTCTCTTTGTCCACTATACTACACTTTGAGTGTGTATCACTGGTTATGTGTGTGTTTTCAGAATTGCATAATGTAACTCAATATTTCTGGTGAACATAGGAAACAGTCCTTATCCTGGTATGCCTGTGGATGCCAAGTTCTACAAACTGATAAAAGAAGGATACAGAATGGATGCTCCAGAGTTTGCACCCAGTGAAATGTGAGTTTTTGTTGGTGGGAAATGTGAGAGTGTTTGAAAGGATGATCAAAAGGGAGGAAGGGGTTTGGTTGGATAGATGGAGGTGGTGAGACTATGAAAGAATGCAGTGTGTTGGATTTGAATTGCAGTCTGCTCTCATCCTGTTGTATTTGGCTTCTCAAAAGAATGACCAAAAACATTAGGAGTGAAGATTCTCCAGAGAAGCAAGAAACAATATAAAACACACACACAAAAAGGAGGATGTAATAATTGTGGACAAGTGGACAAATAAAACTGTTTGTTTGTGTTGCTTTGCAGGTATCAGATTATGAGGTCCTGCTGGGATGGTGACCCCTTCAACAGGCCCCCCTTCAGGAAGGTTGTGGAGGAGATTGAGCAACAGTTGTCAGATGCCACTAAGCATGTAGGTTGCAGCATTTTGATAAAGTTTTATTTCACTGAACAAATTGCAGTATTTCTTGTGACATTAAGTAAAGCAATCTGCTCCACCCTTCATTTTACTAATAACAGGTGTTTAGGAAAACATTATCTGTATAGATCAGGAACAAGGCTAATGCAACAGGTGTGTGACTGTGAGACTTCCTAAATTCATTCTGGTAAAAAAGATTTCAAACTCCTTAGAGTTCAGAAATAATTCAGTCAAGCTTCTGGCACCAGTTACAGAAATATTGCACCTCCCAGCTCATTTAACAGCTAATGCAAGACTGAATAAGCAGTGGTGACAGACGGCAGATTGCAACTCCAATTGGTCACAGTCTTTGATCCAACTGTCCATCAGTCTTTGACAGCTTCTGTGGGCATGAGCCTAATCAGAACAAACAACTTGGCAAATGCATTTGCTTGCAGTCTTAAATAAGTAAACCGATACCACTCTCATATATGTGCATAGATTTTTCAAGGCAGAGCCAAAAATGGTTATTTGAAGTATTACAGCACCTCTAGCGCTCATTTATTGTTCTGTATTGTTTGTTTAGTTCACACACAAAAAAGAAAGGTGACAAACTGGGGATTCACAAAAGATGACATCCGGCATACTTGTAATTAAAGGGATACTGTGAAACTTGGCCACTAGGGGCGCTGAACCTGTATCTTCCCACAGGCCACATGACGCTGTCGCAAAATTAAACCATTTCAGTCCGTATTTTGGAATCAATGTTTGCAGACCACTTTGACCAGCTGATAGTGACGTATTTTAGATTCAGGAATTCAGACAAAAACTGCCGCAAAAACATTACTAGAAATTATACTTTTGGGTATCAAAAGAAGCAGTAACTTTGGCACAACTCATGTTAATAACTTATTGTTATGAAAACGTCAGCATTTGCCCTTAGCTTATGGGACATTATAGTAGCACTGCTTCCTAATGAACAGGATATGAAAACCATGAAACAAAACCAAGCCAGTTGTTAATCGTTCAGTTATTTCTTTGATATTTACATGAATTGTAGGGAATGCAATTATTTTATGCAAACCAGCCCCAATTGCGCGAAGTGTTTAAGGAGTCATGCTAGCTTTGGTCTGTAGCCGATTAGCTTCAACTAACTTTTTTTCATGACAATAACGAGACGGTGACAAGCTAAACGTTTCTCTTTGATGACGAAAACATGACAAGACGTGCACGAGTTTTTGTTGACGAGACTGGACGAAAATGTTAATGGGTGGTCTGTCAGACATTTAGAATCTGAGATTTTTGCCTGTTGTGCTGTAATCTGTCTGTCCCGCTCTTTGTTTGGCCACGCCCACTACCTGCATGCAGCGCACTGCACAACACACCTGCAGTCAGTCACACACACACACGCAGACACGCAGAGTTGAGTTTATTATTTAATTGATGGAGCACGGCAGCATGCAGCGTCAATAAAGGGGCTTGCTTGTTGTTGGGATTTTTTTTTCTTTTTCTTTATCATTCTAAAGAAAAATAAAAAGCGTTGTAGAGGGAGACGGCGGTAACTGTGTCATCATTTACCAGCAATGAAGTCCAAAACGGCCCATATACAGCTAAAATAATATCAATTTTAATCGAAAACTGCTTCACAAAAGGAAGTAGGCTGAAACAGCGACTGCAGCCTGTTTGCCACGAAACGAAACAATCTTAATCTGAACTTCAATTTGTGCAGCCTGAATATTAAGCCTGAAGTGACGGAGAACACCCCGACAACATGGCAAATGTTACGTTATATAAAGGCAAGAATATTTATACGGTCGTGATGACCATCTGCACTTTTTACTATGCAGTTTAAAACTATTTAGAAGTTGCAGCGCATAGCCCATTGTCTCCTGCTGCTGCGGCATCAGCGCAACCCGTTTCACATGATCTGAGAACGCCTGGAAACTAAAAATATAACAGAGCAATTGCTCAGAACCAGTGGCTCCAAAAAATAGACAAAAATTATAATTTTTTCTCAGTTATTTACATAGGCTACTAAATGTTAGGATTATTTTTTAATAAAGATTCACATAATTTTTTTTGAAAGTCAGGGACCAGCAAAGCTTCATGATTTTATTTCAGTTATCGAATATACAAATTTCAATTCTTAAAAGACCCATACTTTGTTTTTTCCTGTTTTGTTTCCCTACTTAAACTGACAAAAACTAGACTAAAACCTTTTTGAGTTTTCGTCAACTGAAAATGGACTAAAACCATCCCATATCAAAGCTATTATGTATTTTCATCAAAAAGACTAAGACTAAGAATAAAACTCAAATGGCTGCCAAAAACAACAGTGGCTCCAGGTCACATGATCCCATGAAAGACCGATCCACTCCTGTAAAGTTACAATGTCTGGTTTGTGAAGAGGGCAGCCCCCTCGGAGCTTTCACAGGCATCAAGCACTGTATATTGACCTCAGAAATCATCCATTATTACACACATTAGGCTAATATTAGGCTAAAACAAACTTAAAAAATAGAGATAAAAACATTAAGTATGAATACTGTGGGGCATTTCATTTAGCATAAGATGTCGACATGTTGAGCTTATTAGCATACTTATTTTACAGTTAGCTTTCTCAAAGTAAACCTGTTAAATACATGTGAACGTAATCTTAATTTAACAAAAAAAATGAGTCAATGCATGTAGAAATATTATGAAAATATCATATATATTTATTTTATATTACAACTTCTATATTTCTTTGTGCATTGACTAATGAGGACAAGAAAGTAAACCCCTGAACCAGCTAAAGTGTATTCCCAGTGGCAGGGTAATACCACATGAGCTAAGAGACTGAACAATACCGGAAAGGCATATGGGAGAAGGAAGCATCACATAACAATGACGCATAGTGGTTAAAAGATCTAAAGAGTAGACCACAGCACCCTCCCTGAACAAGGTCCAGCAACTATCACAGTGGCAAACATCCAACAAAGAATCTTAGGTATGAAGAACTGGATAGCACCTGGCCCAGACATGATCCACAACTACTGGTAAAATAATCTAACTTCTCTCCATGAGCACCTAGCAGCACAAATTAACCAACTGCTGAGGGATGGCTTGGGATCAAGCGTTGAGCACCAGAGCAATAGAAGCACAGATCTACTGCACCGGCCAGGATCCCAGATGCAGTCTGTGTAAAGAGGCCCATGAAACAATCCAACACCAAACAGCAGGGTGTAGGATACTGGCAGGAAAATAATACATGGAATGCCATAACTCAGCAGCCATTATAGTGTACAGAAACATCTGTGCAGAATACGGACTGGAGACCCCTAGGTCACACTAGGAAACACCTGCCAAGGTATTGGAGAATGAGAGAACTGGTAGATTATATACATATAATATATATATATATATATATATGTATATATATATATATGTATATATATATATGTATATGAATGTGCTCTTTGAAGAGGGTAGACTAGTGATGACCTACCCCTTGTCACATTCTTACTGAAAATGAAAACCCAAACTTTTTTTTTGTTTGTTTTTGCTGGAGTACGTTTATCAGAGAAAAGAATCAAATGCCAGTGGAGCATGCTCAAAACAAAATTAGTGCTATTCATGTTACTTGGAACAAAGTTTGCTTAGCATCACCTAGTGAAAACAACCTGCCAACTTCCAGCGAATCAATAGTATTGTTCCAGGTACATGGTAGAATAAGTAATTTATCCAGAATCTATTTAGCAGGAGTAGGATGTCATCACTGAGTCCTGACATGCAACTTATTGGCTGTTAACTTGCTTTTACTGCTTGGACCAGGTGTCATGAACATTCACCAGGCACCTACCAAAGAAATTACTGGCTGGCAGAGCACAAAGCTGTGCACATAATGAGCATGGAAACTTGGCTGTGAGCTACTATAGTAAGGCCTACCTGATGGTTTGCAAACCTTCAAGAAAGCCCAGCCCTGCCTCTCATCTATCCACTGGCGCCACTCAAAGTTTCCTGATTCTCATTCTGGGTAATTGGCCAGCCCCCGCATCATTGGTTAGTCCATTGTGCCTCACAGACATTTCCATTTCTATATTATACAACCTTGCTTCTCCTATTAGCTTCTGCCATACGGGCCAATTTTACATCACCAACCACTGACAACCATTCTGCCAATATCTCCCACATCATAGTGGGAATGGTACGGTGCTATCAACTGCAGTGATAACAAGGAAATGATCAGCTAACTGTGCATCAGCCTGGTTTTTATCTCAAATTCTGAGATATGCACCACACTATCTGGGTACGAGCTACTCTGGAACACAGTCCATGTAGTGTTTTAATTATGATTCCATCTGCATATTTTTTGACAATTATTCAGTCATTTCCTAAAGCAATTAAAACATAACCAGGTTGCCAACAATACAATGTTCTTCAACAGGAAAGCTCAGCTGGTAATAGATTATTTGTATGATGGATATTTGCATTTGCATTTAATTCAATAGCAGGATATTATAAAAAAAAAAAAAAAAAGATTTGCTATTAATTGCAATTAACTGCGCAAAATTTCTGATTAATCACGATTTAATGGACTTTGAGTATGACTGCCCCACAATCCCACCTCCACAACCTCTCCGGCCAGTGTTTACATAATGTTCTGTACGTGGATACACTAATGCTAGCACTCACATGACACTGCAATCTTATTACTGCAGCTTTTATTTGTGATGTACAGACTAGCAGGACTCTTGTCAGTCATCACAGCTCAACAAGGCTCATTTGTTGGAAGTGGAAGTCAAGATCATCCCACATACACATATTTTGTGAACAGTGGAAATTGCCACTTTTACTTTTGGTAACATAAATAAATGTTGGGTGAGGCTAACTATATACTCTCAACAACAGTATTATTCCTGGTTTTAGTATAACTTCCACCTTGGACCAAAGATGATTTTATTTAGACTATACACTTCCTGAGGATGGTATGGCATGTGTTTAAACTTACGAAGCATGATGGAAATGGACCCAAGCCTCCACTAGTTCAGTGTTGAGCAGCAGGTGTGGAAGCACTCTGAGGTCTCAGTCAGGTTGGAACATATAGTCTGGGTTGATGCTATGCAAAGCTTTGCATATGCACATCTACCATAACTTCAGTTATTACTTTTCTGACCTGATATTTCTACCTTTTGAAATGATTACCAATGTGTCCTCATGAGTGTGAGTGTTATTAATCCCCCCCTAATAACTCATCTGTCTTCTTCCATACTGTTAACATGTTGAAGTTGTCTCCATGGGAAAAAAAACTTTCATTGCTTTCAAATCATTTACAGTTTTGCTCTCTTTTTCAGATTTACCTGAACTTCAGCTCTAGGCTCCCTGTGACGCCCAGAACAAGAGAGGCGCTCACTTCTCAGAGCACAGTGATCCAAAGTCTCAACTCTGTCAGCAGGAACAGCGCTCCGACACAGTCCTTACTGGTGCAGCAGGAGGTCTCCATGGAGGGGACAACCCTCCGAGCCCAATGGGTGTAAGGACCCGCCTAACGTATTTGGCTGCCTCATAAAGTGCCTGTAATGTTCCGCCACAAACCATCCAACCACTTCACTGTTCCGCCGCACCAGAGCCAGAAGCAGTTGCTGTCATGTTGCAGAAGGAATGGTAATTGCCATTTCGTAACAAAGAGAACTTCAGAGGACAAATGGGTTTTATCTTTACTTTCACTGTTCTTGCCGACTGTGCAGAGTTCAGGGAGTACACTTGGACTATTGCTCCCCTGTTCATAGTGAAGAACTGTAAAGGCACCAAGGAGGGCGGCGGGACATCAATTATTATTCAGAAACTGTCATAGGATACATTATTACACTGTTGTTTGTTTTGTTACTTTTTTTCAGTTACATGCTCTGACACATTTCATAAAGGTTGTTTTGTTTTGTTTCGTTTTGTTTGTGGCAGTCCATATATAACTGTTTTTGCTGTCTATCAGAGTTCTATTTCTTTTTACATTTTGTGTTTTTTTTATTCTTTGTTGTTTTTTTTCTGTCATGGAAATTTAAGTCGCATTTTCTTTTCGGTTGGCTGTTGCAGATGTTGGGAGGGAAAGAAAAAAAAAAGCACTTGAGGCACTTAATCTCTACATCGCTCCACACACCATGTTATACTTTTCTTTTTTTTCATTGCTCTTATTGTCAGTATTATTTCCAACTGTTCAGATCTATGCTATATGAAGAATATGCTATTTGGGGGCCAATTTAAATTGAGATATGGAGACACTGATATATAAGCTGTTAGATAGCATGGTCGGTCTGATGTCCGTAATTGCTTCAAGTTGATCAGGAGATACGTTTTCTGCTCTTTTTATATCAGATGTCACAGCCTAGAGGGCACTTAACTGGACCTTGATAACACATACCGTGACTCAATGCATGATCTCACACACACACACACACACACTCACACACAGTTATATTTAGAGGTGTGGTATAGATACATTAGATAAAGCATGGTACGCTTGCTTTTCATTTATATGCTTGTTGATAAGTATATATAAAAGATCAGGTGTGAGATCACAGTCTTGACAAAGCTGACAATCTATGATGCCCGCTGTTGTTACTATTCATCTTAGCTTTGTCTCATAAGCAGGTCATTTCTATCAGCTGGACCGCAAGAGAGAAATCAACAGGTCTCTTGTAAAGGTGTATATAACTGTTCAGGTTCACATGGTTCTTCTCCTGCCACATCAACTCTATATTTGTTTACAAGTGTGAGATAGGTACTGCCATTTCTAAGATGACTTTTCTCTGCTTTTCCCCCTTTATCCCTTCATGAAGGACCAGGAGGCTGTTTTTGCTGACAGGCAGTTGGTGTGTTTTTACTCCCTTATGTTGAGTTGTAATACTTTATAGTGCAGAATGTTATCATGAATTAAGTCAAGGCAATGCTAATGTGATATGCCATTAAGTGGACTGCAGTGTTCCCTGAGGTGACAAGCCAGAGGAAAACAGGAGGTCTTCAAGGCTTTCTGTTCAGATGTTGACACTAAGCACAGAACTTAGTGTGTCGGTCATCTCATTGTTCTCCGGCCAGTAGCTGGTTTCCTAGCAGTCCCTCTCTTCTTTGTATCCAGCTGCTTCCTCTATTAGAAGCGGGACTTTCAGCACCTCTCAGCCAGTAGTCTGTATCAGTTCAGACCTCTTCCCACTGGTGGATGTTGCTCTGAGGAGTACAAGGAAAGTGTCCTGTTTGTTTGTATGAACATGTGTGCTTGGCTGTATGTGTATGTCTGTGTGTATATGTGTGTGTATGAGTGAGCATGCACGTCCACTTTAATGTGTATGACTGTATGCCTGCTTAGTTAGAAGAATTACTGTCAAGAGGTGCCACTACTAAAGATTCATTAAGTCATTTAGGCTACTTAAACCCTACAGTCTTACTGCTCTTTTCATTTTGTAAATAGAAATGTGCGTATATTGTAAAGTAACGTCTGTTCTTTTGAAGATGTCTATCCCAATGAAGTTATGGTACATTAATGTAGAATTTAAATATGCTGTATTTTCTTATGTGTGCACAGGTATCCTACTGATTCAACTGGAAAGCTGCTTCTGTCTCTTGTCACCATGGTAACTTTAACAACAACAACCAAAAAAAAAGATTCATCTTGGTTAGCATTTATATTTTGGCTAATTCGTCATTTCAACCAGTCTTGCCCGTTCACTCGGTCACTCCCCATGGTCAGACGTGATCGTCAGTGTTTGAGGCAATTTTAAGCAACATGAAACTACTAAATTTTACATCTAGGATGGAGATTTCTCCAAATAATAGAGATTATTTTTCCTTTAATTTCTCCAATATATATGCAAGATTTCATGCATTTTGCTGCATATTTATTGAAAGCTTTAGACTTATTGTGTAAATTTGATGTGTTGCTATTAAATGTGTCAATGTAAATAAAATTGTGTATATTGAATTCCAAACTCCGGTTTATTTTTGGTTTATTTTCATTTTACATTTACAGTCAGAGATTTAGCAGGCACTTTTATCACAGGTGAGAAAACAATACTCGAGCTTCAGTGCAGTAAGAATCACTGATCTATACTTTTAGTGCTAAATTAATATAGATATATTTGAGTACAGAAGTGGTAGCCATAGCAGGCTATGCATGTTAGGCCACAGGTGTCAAACTCTGGCCCTTGAGGGCTGCTGTCCTGCAGGGTTTTGATGCATCCCTGCCACAACACCCCTGATCCAAACAGCTTGTTGTCAACTTCTGCACAATGACCCATTAATTTGAGTCAGGCGTGTTGAAGCAAAAAACATATATAAAGCCCACAAGACAGTGGCCCTTGAGGACCAGAGTTTGAGATCCCTGCCCCACATTCACTCTGTATCCATGCATTACTGACCTGATTTTGATTTGGGCAGTGCAAGCAAAGAGACAAACTGGAGGTCATAACCATGGTCTACAGCAAGAACTAGGTGGCATCCTGAGTTTGATACAGCCTGATTATTGTAATGTAGAGAGAAAATGCATGATTTAAAGACAGACGTGGCATGGCAGAGATGGATAGCTGGTCATCCATCAGACAATAGCAAATTTTTTATTTTATTTTTTAATATTAAAGGAAAGGTTAACCACAGAAGTTGTGTGGTGGCTTAAGCTGATTGCTTCTTATGTGAGCTAGGTCTGGTCAAGTAATACTTCCCACATTTGATGGGGTTTTAAGTGTCTGCGGCATCCTTCATTTCCCACCTTGGTGGATTTCAGCTGTCAAGCAGAAAAAAACATTTAGGCTACCATGGCATCTTCAATATTTGAAGTGGTTATCAGGGATAGGATCCAAGTAATGCTTTTTTTTCTCTTTTTTTTTCTTTTTAAAAAAAAGTCATTTTATTTTTTGTAGTATTGTTCTCAGTTGGCTCTAGCCCAGAAAAAGACATCTGGCCATGAGGGGAAAGCCAAGAGAAGGACAGTAGCACTTGAAGCAGCAGACTCAGTGCAGAAAGTTGCGTGGGCAGACTCCATTGTTTCAGGATCTAACTGATAAGAGACAGGCAGGAAATCCCACAATTGAAGTAAAGAAGTCTGTTAGCTGGGCTTTAGTAAGTTTTAAAGGGAAAGGAGAGAGAGAGGCTGAGGTGAATCTGTTTTGTATCACACTAATTAGACCATTAGTAAAATTTAGATATTTTGGAAAGCTCCGGCCAATGTAAGATATTATATTTCATTAATCAATTAATCAAGTATAGATCTTGCATTTTCATTGTAGGAAATGCTGTTTTGCATGATTATCATGATAAACAGTTTCTCTCAGACTAGAAACAGAATCAATGTTTACTTCCAGCCTCAGAATAAGGACATTTAAACAAACCATTGTTTTTTTTCTTTTCGTCAGTTTTTTACATAACATACGACCAACATTGTTTCTAGTAACCACTCCTCTTTTCATATTATTTGATCATTTTCTGTTTTTTGTTTCCATGAATAGCGACCAGTTTAATCATGTAACCCCCTCTCTTTGCGCGACAAGCCCCCAGTTAAAATATGGTTTCCGCGATTGCTTAACACAACGCAGTTCCTTGCAGTGATTGTAAATTTGATAAGCATGTCACTTTTCTTTAGAAAAAGTCTGTGGTAAATCTGGCAGTTTGATATGAAAAACCTGTAGTTTTTCTCTCTTTTTTGTTAAGCTTAACTGTGGTAAGGAGGAAACAGAGAGACTGGAGCGTTACAACCACTACAGAGATCCAGGGCCTATCTCTTAACAGTAGGCAAAACATTTACAGTCTTCCTTTTCTTGAGTTCCAGAGAATAAAACTGCCTTCAGCCTCTGTGATGTTGCCTAATCATGGATTTTCTTTTTTTATTAGAAAAAAAGAAACATTTAACAACGCCCCTCCAGGGCCTCTATTAAATGACCTCCCTTGACCACATCACAATGTCTTTCCTCAGCATCATGTGATGCTTCATGCCTCACCATGTGATGCTTGAGCTCCATCCTTTTTGTCAGTGAGCTACTATGTAACGGAGATAGCATCAAGTCCTCACTCAGAAAGAAGGGTTGCCTTGATGTACACCACAACACATTCCCATATCCATTGGACTCCCATGACTGAACTGAATACTAGTATTGTCACAGGCCGTGTCCTTCACTAGCCAACGTATTGTGTTTCAGGTCACTTTAGAAGATTTTTTAAGTAAGTAATTTGACTCAAAACAAAATGTAAAAAATAAAGCAGCATCAAGTACTTTGTATCTCAAGAACGTTTATTGTGCATATTTAGCAATTGACGGATGTGTTAGGGTGAAAAGGAAGGCAGCATAGAGGGAGCATATGGTGCAGCTAACGCTGCACAGGAAACATGTACCCCTGTGTGCACCCCACCGGGGGCAGAGGAGGGGTGCTCCTGAGGCCTGCCAGCCACAAACTCTGAGATACACAAACCACAAAGGGAGCTGACAGAGATGGCCGGGTGAGGATGAGCATGCATGTGTGTGTGTGCTGATGGCTGCAGAGGGTGTGCATGTGTTAATGGTATGGCTGTTGGGGGAGGTAGAATTTTATCTAAGGTACACTGCACTTCCTCATGCGTTAAGAGTGAACCTTCTGTTCCCAGCACAGTGTGTGTCGGGTCATTAACAGGCCAGATTCAGACCCAGGCTCAGATTCAAGCAGATGGCTTACATGACTCTGGTGTAAACAAATAAAACATAGAGCAAACTATAAGGGCAGCTTTGTTTGATATGCAAAATTTTATACATTTCTCCCCGCATGTAAAGATATGATGAATACACCCATTTCATAATACTAAATATGGTGTATGAAGATGAAAGGATTAGCCCTATCAATCACATCTGTCTGTCATGGCAACAATTAGCTTGGCATGAAAACTACAAACAACTTTTGAAATAAACAATCAAACAATCTGTCTCATTCATTTAATCCACATATCTGTTGATTGTTTTATAGGAAATTAAATGCCAGACTGTTTTGTCTGGCACTTCTTGGGGTTTGCTTTGTGCCTCTGAGGCTGCCTGTTCACCTACATGCAAATAAAGGGAGTCAGCTGCAGGCAATAGCTGACATGCTGGAACACATGGGTCTTCTCACTCAGCGAAAAAGCTCATTTATGTGTTTTGTGTTATTGTAATATTAAACACACATCAGTCACCAAATCACTTTCTATTATTTCATTAAACTGCAAACAGTTAAGGTATAAAATGTTACACACCCAGTTAGAAAATCTGCCTACTTGCAGTCTTGCTTTTAGTGGAATAAATTAAATGTTTTTTATCTTGTGTCATTGAATTTCTGATGAGTTATCCTAACCAATATCACACATGTGCATCAGAAATACAGCTTTGACAAGCCAGAACTGAGGTAATCTGGTGTTGCTTTACTAAAAACAAATGGCACCCTAGCATGCTCGCTGTGACAATGCTGCTTTTAAACACAGTTTTTATATCCTACAAGACATTTCATAAATAAACATGACATTTAATAAACGAAGTCAACACTATGCCTGAGCATCTCTCCCTTGGATCTGCAATGTCTTAATGATCATTTCAGTCAAACACTAAAGTAACCCAAGTTTCCAGTGTCATAAATGTAATAAACATAGGAAGCTAAACCTGTCATTATGGCTTACAAAAATATTCACAGCTTATAGTAGTCCTGCAGGCAGACACACCAGTCTCTGTGAAGAGCTTTACAGCTCATTCAGGATTACCTTTGCTTTGTATGTTGTCTCATTGATAAATGCTCTCTTTGCCTGGTCTATGAGCTTTGGATGGTTTCTCTACAGAGGTTTTTGTGGGGCCATGTTGTTCCCATTTTATGATGATGGATAGTGCTGTGTGGGATTTTAAAGTTTCGTGTTTTTTTTGTTTTTTTTTGTTTTTTTTGTTTTTTTTGTTTGTTTTCTAAATATATAACCCAACCCTGAGTGGTACCTCTCAACAACTTTGTCCCAGACCTGTTTGAAATGCTTTTTGGCATTCATGTCGCTTGTATGGTGGTTGCTCTTGATTAACAGCATTGCAGAAGGAGGTCTTTCAGAACACGTGTATTTGAGATTGTGTGACACTTGAATACAGGTTAACCTTCTTTACGTAATTATTTTACTTATGTAGCTAATAAGATCTAATTTTGGGGCTCCATGCAGCATTGGCTGCATATTATGAGCTGTGTGCTAATATATTAAACTGAAACCCTCACATTATCATCTGTTGTTTTGTCCCACATTTCATCATGTTTCTTTTGTACATGATTGCATTCTAGTTGCTGGACTCAGACTGTATGGTTCCTCTGCACAAAATCTCTCGCTTGCCAACATGGCGGTGCTGATGCATGCTTTTATATCTAGTATAATAGATTATTGTAATTTTGTGCTCTCTGTACTTCCCAAAAGGAGTATTTTTAACCCACAATTGCATCATAACTCAGCGCAACATGTTCTGATAAGGACCAGAGGGTAGGAAGACATTACACCAGTTTTAAAATCGCCACATTGGCGCCTCTTGTATTTCAGGATTGATTTTAAGGTCCTTTTAGTCATCTAAGGTTTAAGGTTATTTTGTGTTAATGGTCTTGGGCCTTCTTATATAGCTTTAATTATGAGCCCTTGTGGACCTGTGAATCCACATTTCTTTTCTTACCTGCCCTTCACACTACAGCAGTGCTGAAAGGCAGGTGTGTTTCCATCCATTTGGGAGAGGTGAGTGTGTGGAGCTGAACCTCTTTCCATAGAAAGAGAGAGAGGCAGGGAGGTCTAAAGGCCATTGACAGAAGGGTAAGATAGGACTTAGATTCCTGGACACCTAATGAAGCAGTTTGGTTCTGTCTCAGCTTTTTTAACCTATTAAGACCAGATGTATTTGTGCCTCCCACTTTTAGACCTGATGTTATGTTTTGCAAATTTTGTACATATTAAAACTCATTTGTATTGGAGCATCTTTTAAAACATGCAGTTTTTTGGCTGAAAAATGAAAAAGCCCCTGTTATCAAGCTGTTTTCCAACATTACCCAGGTTTTATAAATGCTTTATATCTAAAAAGGTTAAAGGGGTTAAAGCATGGTGAGATTATTTTAAACCGGATTTTCTTAATAGACCTTCCACCCTGAGAAAAAAGAAAAGAATATGTGTTTAAGATAAATGTGTCTGTTATCTCGTAGTATAAAGTGGTAAAAGGTTTTTGTTCTCTTTCTGAAGATATGACCTGTCTCATTCAGTTATGTTGCTTGGTGCAATATTGTTATTTTGGCACTTAGGGGGTTAATAAATATATTAACTTTTTTCTTTCTTTTTTACTTGTCTTGCATTGTAGCAAGCAGAATGATGATCTGGCTGCTGTGTTGTGCCGAACAAATTTGCTTTGCCAAGAGGGACTTTATTTTAAACATAAGTAGGGGCTTTATTATATTTATAAAGCCCCTCTTGATAATATGAATTCCTTTTTTTTCTTTTATTCATTTTTGTTTGTTTTTTCTAACAAAAATATTAACTTTTGAAAGAGGAATGAAAAGTATTTAGAAGAGCATGAATCATGTGTGCAATGAAGTCAATCTATGTCAAGTTGATCATTAACACACAAACATAGCAGAGAAACTCTGTACTATTCTTATCTGAGTCTAACTTTACAAACTGCTGTTGTAGTCTGCTGAGCCTTTTGAATTCACTAGCTGTGCCGTCACATTGGTGCTCAGTAATATCTCTTATTCAGATCCTACCACAGAGTGTGTGGAAAATGAAAAAAGTCCCATCCCATTTAAATATATTTATTGTATTTGGCAAGTTTAACAATCCTATATTGAAACTTTTGAAAACTTTGTTATGACATGCAAATTTATTCGAGAAATGTTTGACTGCTTAGACATTCACATTTAGATCTTTATTGGGGGCAATTTCTTCTGTTAGGTTGTCTTTAGAGACTTTTTGTGTGTTGGAACATTCCATCGGGCAAAAGGGTATCATCTGTCTTCTCATTAAACATTTAACTGGTGCTGCAAGGCTAACAAAGTGAGGTATTGGGTTAATTTGCATCTCCAGTTTCCCCAGATCTGGCACATTGATCACAATGTTTACCCAGTTAACTGAGCCAAACATGCCATTCATTCCAGATGAAACTATTCCTTGCTCTATTGGCTCAACTTATCTGGATTGGGAAACCATTCAACAGATGTACATGACACCAGAAATAAAACAGACCTAAACTGAACTTTTAAAATGCATGAAAACATTTTAGTCTGACCAAAATCATGCTTAATCAAAGCTCTCAAATCCAAATGAACACACCTTAATATTGCATTTATGGGTTGAATCATTGCATGTATATGCTCCATCCTGAAATAGACCAAGAAAATCTACACATGAAGTTTAATCTTCATGTGTCAAGATCAAATCTTTTTGCATCTATTTGCAAAAAAAACATGAGACAAAAATGCATATTTATGCAACCATATTCCCAATAAAGCAGCTCATATTAATGTATCTTTCTGTTTCTATCATTGGACAGAAAATAAATCAGAAATCATGACTGAAAAGCAGCCCATTGAGATTATTGAAATATTTCAGACCACAATCATACTTAAGAAAATCACAATTTTATAACCATGGCCAAATCTGACAAAATCACCATTTAAGTGACTGATAATCATCATTATTTTCATTTTCATTGATTTTATTTATCCAGGAATAAGACTTACTAAGATCAAAGACAGAATCTGGACTCATAGCTGGATAATGCTCCTCCACATGTCCAGAGTCTCGTGGAGGGATACTCAATTCAGTCCAACAAGCAATCCTGCAGGTTTTCCATGTATCCCTGTTCCAACACACCTGACTCAAATTAATGAGTTATTTGGACCTTAATTGGCTTTTACATCCATTTAATTTTATGAGGTGTTGAAGAAGAAATTGAAAACCTGCTGGATTGTGGCCCTCGTAGGACCGAAATGAGTATCAGTGGTCTTGTGCATATGTTGCTGATACCAGCGCAAACAGGTCTGACAGTATGGAACCATTGCAGAATAAGCTGTTTGGCACTGGCAGAGAAGATTTGGCAAGATTTTCATGGATGCATCCGACATATTAAGCTCTGCTGCTCAACCCACAAAAGCATTTTCCACAGAAATGTGGCACTGTTTAAAAGAGAAATAAGCAGACTTTCTAATGGTATCTAACAGATCTATTGCCAAGAAGCATTTTTACAGCAAAGAAATAATCCACCGAACACAAATTTCCTCACTTTTTGTTCTAAGTTGATGTAATTAAAGAAAAAAATCTATTATTTGAACTTTTCCTATTTAGATTTGATCATATTTGATCAATTTTTGTTGTGAAGTATAAGAACAAACCAGAAACATAGTTTGCTTCAAAATGTTTCAGAAGTGATGGTGATGCATAAACTGGTCTGTGGGATAACTTTTCTAGTCAGGAAGCAGCTTTTCATTGTCCCCAAAGCCCTTCACATATGGTGTAAATGAGAGAGGAAATCTGTGAGATCATGCAAGTGTAGCGGAAAGTAACCAGAGGGCAAATGCCTCCAGTTAGATGAAACACACGAGCAGCTACAGCCAGACCCCATTGAAAACCTCTGAAATATTTCAGTGAAACTGATCCTGTTTTTCAGGATATAGACAGAGCATTTTTCAGTTTTTCAATTATCGCCACAGAAGATAAACTTATTGCTGCTGTACTAACATTCTACTCAAAATGCTTTGATTGTATGAGCAACCTTCAAATGCACAGGTGTGTTACTTTAAGCGATCATCCTGGATTGTGTTTCATTGTCTCCGTGGTATGCATAGGGATAATAAAGACTTGAACTTTATACTGCTCTGTGAGGTTTTACAAACTCTATTTAATTCAGTTTGTGTACAGATCTCAATAGGTAAAGTAAACAAAGTCAATAAAAGTCCAAACGAAGTCCAATTCAATCCAATTGTTATCCTCTCAACTGCAGTTAAGGCAAGGCAAGGCAAGTTTATTTGTATAGCACATTTCATGTACAAGACTATTCAAGGTGCTTTACATAAAAAAATTTAAAGCATTAGAGCGCTGCAATGTAGTTTATAATAACAATTAAGATCATTCTTAACAGCGGGGTACAGAGAAAGCTTTAAAAAGTACATTAAAACAAACTTTAAAAAGAAATAAAATAAACATTGACAAACCTCAAATAGAATTACAAGGTGAAAATGCATGAAATAAAAGTTCCAGTGTGAGGAATTATCAGTTGTTTTGATAAAAGGCGGCAAACAGAAAAGATTTTAACCCTGAACTAAAGCAGCTGAGAGTCTCAGCAGACCTGCAGGTTTCTGGGAGTTTGTTCCACATGTGAGGAGCATAAAAACTGAACGCTGCCT
>JAOXYM010000015.1:24274572-24287277 GCA_028567055.1 Leptatherina wallacei | reverse complement strand
TTATTTATTTATTTATTTATTTATTTATTTATTTATTTATTTATTTATTTATTTATTTATTTATTTATTTATTTAAATGTTCAGTTCACTTATAATGCTGCTGAGCCGGGGCTCCATGCAATTGTTGTTGTTGAATTTAAACTAAATAAAATGTTGGAGTTTTTGTAATTCTAAAATGTAAGATTTTAGTCAAGAATTAAATTTTACTTTAACCGAATATCATTTCCAAACATAGGTTATCCATGATTACTGATTATCAGTATTTATATTGGCCCTGAAAAAAGCACATCGGTCGACCTATACTAAATTGTGCCCCTTATTATGTGTGGGCTTTCCTACATGCTGAGTCAACCCAAATGTTTGTTTCACAGAGCCCGGCTTGTGGAAGTGGAAGTCCGTGCGCACACAGATAGCCCAGGGACCTCAGTTGAGGGTTTGGATTCCGTGCCCCGCAGCTGCTAGTGTATTATCATATGAAGACATAATGCAGTTTTGTGTTTTAATGCATCGGCACACAAGATACAATGTTTAACACAGAAAATACAGTTTAATAATCATTCTGTTCGCACGGAATTCAAAACAGAGAGCACAGTAATAATCAACCCACCAGCTTTTTAGAAAAAATTTTTATTGATCCTGTCACTTGCCGGGCTCCGTGGGATTCTGTACCTGATAAAGTGGCCGCTACATGCGGAATACACTGCCTGCGATGTCCCACAGCTCCGTTTTCTTCTTATTGCTGGCACTTTTGATGACAGTTAACCAACACTCTCTACGTTCTGGATCTTTGGAAAATCTATAAAATGTTCTTCCTTTTGTCCATCCTCGGCTATTCTAGCATCACAGGGAACAACAGAAATCCATTATATTTACCATTTATTTGACCAGCTAAGCTGCAAGCGGTAAGAAACCTGGCAGTAGTTTGAATGGCGCGCCTTCGTACCAAAATGGCTTTGTTTTGATTCGAGAGTTGCATGCCGGGATTGTGTAACGTCAACTCCCGGAGCTCTATAGCTGAGATATTGACAAAAAAACAGACATCCCAACCACTTACTTTACACAGGGCCACTCGACAGGACTGTCCCCTAATTCCTTTCTTATTTTTGTTTGCTATTGAACCTCTGGCTTTGGCCATTCGGCAACATCAAAAATCTTAGGTGTAAAAAATCTGAGGATTAGGGTATATCATCTCGCTCTTCACTGATGATGTCATTATTTTTCTATCTCTTCTTACACTATCTGTCCCAACACTTGTTAGATTAATTAGATCTTTTGGGGAATTCTCTGGATATAAGGTTAATCATACCAAACCGACCTTACTTTTTTTATAAATAAAAATGAGAGGCAAAACCCAGTGATATGCACCCTCTTCTCAAAGAAGGTTTTCTATATTCAAGAGTCAGAATTGTCCCAGAAAATGAAAATATTGTCTCCCTTAACTATGACCCCATGGTATAATCCGTAACCCAATTTTTTAATAAATGGATGGTAATGCCCATCTCCATGCTAGGTCGCATATGTATTTTTAAAATGTCAGTTCTGCCCAAATTTCTTTATTTATTTCAAGTTATTCTGCTCCCACTTTCACAATCTCTCAAACTCAGTAAACTTTTTAAAAATTTCATATATAGACCAACAGGCGTCCAAGACCATGGCTCTCCCTATTGTACCTTCCAGAGGAGCGCTTCAAGTACTTAATCTAAAATGGTATTACTGGGCAGCACAGCTCTACACAGCTATGTTTTACTTTTCCACCTCTGACCCTCGAGCATGGTTAGCTATTGAAAGCACTGCAACATCAGGTCTACCTATCCAGGCGTAGGCTATATGTACTCTGCTCATGTTAAACTTAAGAAAAATTTGAGTACACCAGTAATGCCAATACTGGATGCAAGGAGGGTAAAGTGTCTTGCCCGAGGACACAATGACAGTTGACTGGGGTGGGAGCAGGATTCGAGCTGCCAACCTTCAGGTCAGCGGACAACCGGCTCCTGCACCTGACCCGCTGCCGCCCCAGCAGTAAAGGAGCTTCATATCATCACAGGCCCGCTCCTTGGGAGAGGCGCCCATAGAGAGAACCACTTTATACAATCAGCATATTCGGGGCAAGTTGTTAGCAATGAATGATGTTCTGCAGTCAAAATCACAGGACAATACATACTCAAGACTCAACGCTTGGAGAAATTATTGTAGAATACAGATTACTGAGAATGAGCAGGAAAACTCTTCCCTAAACACACAAAGACTATCAACACAGCAATGAGACTCATACAATATAAATGGCTGTTCAGAACTTATGTGACACCTATAAAGCTTCATCTGTATACCCTCATCATTTTGTACCAGGCCACAAGGCTGCGCCGCTGGTTTCGTCTGCTTCAGGCCAGGAGAGTGATCACTCTTAGGTGGAAAAGTATGGAAGGGGGGTTATTAAATGCCAGTATATGGATGTGTATATTTTCATTTTCATTCTCTTATTAGTTCTTCACCCTGAATGTGGGATATTGTGGTTGGTTCGGTGTATGTGTGTGAGTATGATTCCATTATGCAAAAACAATAAATATATTGTTTATAAAACAAGGATGACGACCTCTTGCGGGGTTTGGTGGGGTGAAGGTTCACTGTCCTGGTCCTTGGTGCTGTTGAGGGCTTTGGGGCAAATAAATGTGACAGTTGAGGTCCTGTCACTATGCCTTTGATTGATCATGGGCCCTGGCTACTTGGCCACAGAGATACCCCTTTGGCTCTTCCCACATAAAGATCCTTCTTCTTGCCTCTGCCAATTCCTGTTACTTTCAAAGCTCTCCCTGGCTCTAGACGAGACATTTCAATTTGCCTCCAGGTAATTCAATGCAGAGGTGTGTACTTGACAAAACACTAATGTGACTGAAATTTCCTCTTCTTTTGGATTTAGTTCATCTTGATTCACTTTTCACTTAATCAAACAACCTTTTTTAAACCAGCAGGAGCTCACGCAAGAACACATTTAATTGTCTCGTTTTTCTTCAAACATCACACATTAGTGTTCTGATAAATACTCTATGAGTAAATAGGCTCTACAAAGCACTTAACATGTGTTTATCAGCCACGCATCCACCCATACAAGCACAATCACTGTTTGTTATTACATAAATGCATTCTATAAACAGCATGCTTTTTTCCTCTACGGTCGTGCACCAGTAAACTTATTTGGGGCACTGTTGGGTTCAATGTCTTACACATGGACATTTTATCATGGGAACACATTTTTTTTTTAGGAGATTACTACCCCACTAGCTGATTAACAGTTCCTTTATAGGTATGTCGTGTTTTGAAGACAACGTACTTAAAGCTTCAACTACAAAGATGCGGTACATCTCAATAAACTGTTGATTATCTAACTGTTTATCATCTACAAATATAGGAAACAAATAAAGAAACTGGTCATCCGGAGATTTGCTTCTTCCAAACTAGTATCAGTGGTCAAAAGATTATTATCTGACAGACTTACATACATAAATATATATCAGGACCGGCATGCTAGCTGAATTACAATTCAGTTTATTTGGTTTTGAGACTTTCTCATGCATTTGGTTTCAGCTTGTTTTCAGGAATTGTGTAACACCATCACAGGAATTCTCTCAGCGTGCTTTGTCCCCGCCGTAGTTCATGTCCATGTCCACCCGCTCTCCCTCCAACAACCCCCCCAATCACCTCCCAACGGCAGAAAAAACACACATCTGCAGTGAAGCCGGGGAATGACGCGAGTGTCCGGTGAGAGTTGCGATAACCTGAAAGGGTCTCCTTCCTGTACAGCTGTGCTTTACCGGCACAACAACCCTCATGAATGATTTAGTCACTGAACACGTGTGCACATACAAACTCACAAATAGCCGCAACTTCTACATGGTTTTTTTTTTGCATATGAAATGGGATGTAGTGAATGTACCTGGAAATTCAGTTTGCTAGGAAGGAAATGCAGTGTTATCATGACAGTAAGAAAAACATCCCCATGACTCACACACACACATCGACCCTTCCAACCAACACACCACCACCCATTGGTTTTTAATATCCAACAGCTGAGTGACCTCATGAGAAATTTGTGAATGGAGAGTCTGGCCGGCACTCTTATCTGGCTCTGCAGATTTAGACCCCCTGAAGGTTTATTATACACAATAACAGTGAGGCAGCACATCCTGCTCTGCTCAATGAATAACTTTGCAATCAATTGTTGGGAATATACAGAGCAGTTGCGTAGGAATCATTCAGTTCATGCTCTGAAACCAGCTGCAGATAGCTGCATGACATGTTAGGACAGAGCTGGGCCATTTTCTATTCATGTTTTTATATTTCACCCTACAGAGATTTGCCAACAAAGTGATGTGGATAGAAAGTACCATGGGAAATATGAGACTCTGTGTGATTAGATAAACTGGTTGTTCTCCATGCACAATTTGCTATTATGCACCACTAAGGAGTTTCATCACAGAAATCCATTTGTTCAGGAAAACCCTTTTAAATTTTGAAATAAAAAACTTATTGGATTTTATTCAATTTGTGAGCAGTTTGTGTCCAACAGATGGTAAATGGACTGTACTTGTACTCATGTGACCACTCAAAGCGCTTTGACACTACATGTTCATTCACCCATTCACACAACCCATTCATACAGCACCTATATATACATACTTGGTGCAAGTCCCCGATAGGCACATTGGGAGGCAGTGTAGGGTTCAGTGTCTTGCCCAAGGACACTTTGACATGTAGTCAGGGGGAATTGAACCGCTGACCTCCTGATTGGTAGACGACGGCTCTATCCACCTGAGCTACAGCCGCCCAACAGATGTGAGTTGAATTTTGACTTTAGCTCAGATGTTTAATTATTGATTATTAGAGACAGACCTTTACCTGGTAATTGCATGCTGTTCCTTCCACTGCTCCAGAACCTTTTTCAGGGCAATGCCTTCCAACCCTGGGACATTGGAACTTGATCATATAAGCCCTGAATAAAGGAGGGATAGGCTGTTTCCATAACTGCTGGTTTGTTTCCTTACTTCAAACTTGCACAATGACGATTTTGAGCTGGACCGAGTGGAGTTGCACAGTGTGGACATTCAGGTGCCATTTTATGTTTCTGGAAACCAGTAATATGTACAATCACAGTATTTTGCCTTTTTTATTAAATGCATGCACACAACGTTTTCATGCCTCCTGGACCATTTCAAGTTGTTTTTAACTTTTGTGGTTCATGCACAGACAACTTTTGTGTCATGAATGAACTCCCAGGCTTCGAGGGTGGCAGATGGATCATTGTACCTATTCCATTAGACCATGTAATGGGAAAAAGAAATGGTTTGCCATTAAATCCCAGTCCAGTAGCCAAGAAAACGATTCGGAAGCACATTTAAAATCCTCTAAAATCCAAAACAAATGGCAGCTATCTCTAGCCATTTTTGCAGGTACTGCTATCAAATCCCTCTCTTCTGGCTACATTTCTAAATGAATCCAATTATCTATTTCTAAACTGAACCACACATTCCATGTGATTATTAAAGAGGGACACACCTATTACAGAAACCTAATAAAGAAAAATTGCATGGAGTTGGATTGCATGCAGCAGACTCATCTCCTCATTCCTGTGTTTGAAGATAAATCAACTCATTCTTGAAGTTATGAGCTGTGTACAGTCCAGCATGGATCATGCCCTTAGATTTATGCATTGCTGCTTAACACACATAAGTAATACTAAGAATAATTGTTGATTTTCTGTTTGGGCTGTAAAGTGCCTCAGTACAGTCATTGTTAAAAATACACCATAATTATAGTAGTTGGACTCACTTAGCACTGTTTTCTGAATACCCACCACACCTTTCTTTGCCCTGCAGCTGATAACAAAACCACATCATCATTAGGCAACATTAGGCAAGTTTTCAACTCCCTGCTGAACGTCTTCGTCAGTAACAACAACAGTTTGACGTTTATTATGCTAATGAAAGTTTAGCTCATCTAGCCACAATGATTTTTGCCCATTCCACAAGTTAAAACCATTCATATTCATTCAAGCTGGAAGAATTGTGATGTGCAGAAATCCTCAAATCATACAACAGATTCGGCTTGATGTCTGGACTTTGATGAGGCCATTCCAAACATTTAAAACTTCACCAGATATTTTGGCTTTTTCTCTCTCTTTTTGGCCCCCCTGGGTTGTGGGGTGAAACACCACTGTTGTAAAATGAGATCAGTCAGCCCCCTGCTCATAGACAGGGTAACCTAACTGAGAATTAGTTGACATCATGGAAATGCTGACAAAAATGCTGGAGTGATAAGATCTAGTGATGCAACAGGATTTAGATATTCTTGCTTTGTTTTTTCTTTTGACATTTTTGAAACATTTGAATATGTAAAATGTGCAATCATACAGTAATTCCCACTGTAGGCTATATGTGACTGTGTCATGCATTGCAAATGAGGAGAGAATGTTTGGAAAAACTGCAAACTTCTAAGACTTTGGGGTGGAATTTTTCCAAACTAACTATATACTATTTTCCTAACCACATTTTAGTATGAAATGGGACTGAAGTGACTAAATGAGGTTTCATCATCTGTGAGTCTGAGAAGATAATGAGGTAATACCGATAACTTAAATGAACATGCTGTTGCGATGTTGTGTTATTTCCAGCTAGCTGTGATTAAAAGCACTTAAGTCTGAGAATGTGCGTAAAAAAGCAATGGTGTCTTTCAAAATGATTCAGAAGCACAGTTTTAGGCTTTAAACATTTCTCTACTATCTATGATTGTTTTTAGCAGTGTGCTCAAGTTCATTGTCATATTGAAAGATTAACATCTACACTAGATGAAGTTCTCTGGAAGACAGGCTGTATATAAACATGTGAATGTGTTTTTCCTACTAAAATTATACAACATCTAAACTCTTAAATTAGACTAACCCACCCAGATAATGTCGTTGGGGATCTAATTACTCTTACATGTATACGGCCAGCCACTCCTAAACTTCCATCTTTTTGTATCTTTTGTAAAAACACTTAAGCGTAAGTGTGTTAATGTAGTCATATCCCCAATAAAGCTGCTCTCAGTCACATATTTTTCTGTTTCTTTTGACTGATGGCTGGATGTGTTGCAGAAAAGCAGGACATTAAGACTACATGTCAACTCACAGTCACAGAAGGCAGTTCCAGGTTGTCATGCAACTCTAATAAAATCCAGACTTTATAAGTGCAAATAAAAACCACTCAAGTAACTTAAAGACAAAATCTGTGCAGTGATCGCGACTATACCCACATGTACGAGATCTCCTGCTGAGAAAGTTAGTGGCAGAATGTTTTCAATGTTTTTTCACACAGTCCACAGCGTCAAAGCATCAGACATACTTCTCTGCTTCAGAGCCTCCAAGCAATACATTGTGTTCAGTAAACATGTTTTTGTGAAGAAATCTAAGATTGTGCTCACTCTAGCAGGATTGAGCACAACACCTAATTGAAAATTGTTGAGTGCACCCAAGTGTTGTGTTCCCATCAATTCTGATCAGAGATGGAGCCAATGAGCGTTTTTTATTACTCTGTAGTCAACTCCCCGTTGTACTCAAAATCCTGAAACCTGTCCCCCGAATTGATTGAGTTTTAGAATTTTTTCTTTAACTAGTGTAAAATTGTTTTTAAATTACATACAGGTGGACATAATTTATCTTATTATGTGACTTCTGAAGGTTTAAACAAAGGAGGTGAATACACACTTATGCAGTGCTTTCATTTTTTGTATTTTATGGCATTAGGTAAAAGGAGGGGTACATCCTGGACAGCTAGTCAAGTCCAGTCAATCCCAATGCAGAGACCAGTGAGATAAACAATGGTTCACATTACATAAAATCCAAAAACATTGTTGGTTGTAATGCAACCAAAAAAAAAAAAAGTTGGGGAATACATTTACATGGCATTCTATGATTAATCACACCTACCCCCCTACCATCATGTAGGCTGGATTTTTAACTTCATATTAATAACAAGTCTCCACTATGTTTTATTTCAAATGATTTGGTGACACCAGAGCCATATCCGAAATAGAAAACTACCAGCATCACCACATCATGGCTTTAATGTCACAAAGCTTCATCTGGCCACAGACTGACTATATTCTTTGTTTTGCATGTTGAGGTAAGAACTTCTCTGCAACTCAGCAGTGTATCCTGCAGGGTGGCAGATTAGACTGACAGGCTAATGGAAACTCTTCAGCTTTTGCCCAGAGGTCTCTACAAAACATGTCGCCTGCTGCTCCTGCCAGACCTCAGCTCCCCTTACAGACGGTAGCCACAATGAAGCTAAATGAAGTGCTCTGTCAGAAATCACCCATTATTCTCTGCTCCGCACATGCTGTTATTTACTGTGGCTCAGGTAATATATGTACATAATTGTTTGATTGAATTCAATTGCTTTGCCTTCTGTTTCCATTTTCCTCATTTTCGTGGGGAAATTTTTAGAAAAACGATTTGCTCAGAAGCTGTCTCTTTCTTTCAGAATACCAGGGGATTATTTGCTTACTAAAATGTTTCATATCGGGAAATCAATCTCCCCTGCCAGAAAGTGAGTGACAGGCTTGTATAAGTAGCCTTTAAAAGCTCCGGGCATGTGACAACTATATGAGATAAAGCTGCGACAAACCTGTCAGTAAAACAACCCTATCTGTTAAATCAGTATGTGTCTATCTGTGTGTTATGTGCAAGCGTGGCAGTGTATTTACACTGCAACTCTTCCACTTGATTGACTGCTTGCTCATTTTCTCCTTTTCAGTTATTTGCAAATCACAAACTGCTATCTACCTGTGACATGGTAATTAAGTCTGACGTGTTTTCAAGCCAGTCTACTGACTCCAACATTGTGTGTATTTGTATATGTAAATTCTGTGTCTGTAAACATGTCTTGGATATCAGCCAACCTTTTCTGATGTGATTAGCAAGATGAGGGGACAGAGCAAGGTAGATTTTATACAAGCATGAAATTTGCAGGATATTACTATTCTGTCTCATGTGTCATATATCAAAATGTTATTGAGGTGTGCGTTATTGATTTGTGAAAATAAGACCATAGATTCGGCTCTCTTTTTGATCTGTCAGGTTAGGAGATCCTGATGTTAGACCTTTACTACCACTTAGTGGTAGAAAATATAGCTCAAAGCAGGGATCTCAAACTGACGGATCAAGCTTTTAATTAGGTGTGCTGGAGCAGAGAAACATCTAAAACCTGCATAACACTGGCCATTGAGGACGAGATCTAGGAGATCTATGAGTTTGAGTAAATCATTCTGGGTTCTTAGCTCTCCATGAAATCTCTGTGAAACTGTGCCATGTGAAAATGTATGCTTGATTTAGATTTTCTCTGGTTTGATCATTTAATATAAAGCAGTACTTCCATTTTTTTCCCCAAATGTAACCATACAGCTTTGTAATTTAAGCACTGCCACTGATACAGCTGTTTCTCATGAGACAGATATTTATTGAATTATTCTAATTCTTAAAAGGCTTTTATTACATTACCAGCTCAACTTTGTTACTCATACATGTTGAATGAATGTGTTCCCAAACTTTTGTCTTTCTAGCTGTGTATTCACAGCATTTATCGATAAGAAATTAATCATTCTTGTGTTGATTTAACTTGCTTTGTCTTACTTTTTCTTTTGAGGTTTTTGCTATGGTGACCGAGGAGAAGAACGTAGAAAAACCAGCAAGGTTGGGAAAGAATGTACCAATCCTGGGAATGTGGGATGTTGTCTCCTGCATGATGAGGTTCAGCTACATTTTCGTGTACCTCCGTAATTTTGCACTGCATGCAACTGGTGGCTCCCCTTATTGCAGTGACCTTATCATGTGTTGTGTGATAGGTTTGGCCTTCATTTGGAAGAATAGCGATTGGCCTTCAGGACCAGTACGTATTAATGAACTCAGCTCAGCTTGGATGTTAGTGTTGGCATCAATCTAGTGCAGCTCAAGCTTTATCTGGCTGTGCACTTTACTTCCTTCAAAATATAATCTTATCATGGTTATTTCAAGAGCTTTTTTTGTACTTTATTTAGTTAACCTTTTTAAAAATAAACTAAAAAAAGAATAAAAGACGAGGCTCTTCAAGTATTCTATCTAAGGAATAACAAAATCTTTACATTTTCTGACAAGTCAGTGTCATCGTGTGCATATAAAGCCAATTGAAAAGCCAAGAAACACAATCAGTTAATCATGAAGCACTTTGGTCAACTTTGATTTTTTTTAAATGTGCTATACAGATAAAATTGGTTTGTTTTGATTTGATTTATTTTGGCTGAAGCAAGCCAATTTTTTATCAAACTCCTCATTGTTGTTCTTCACGGTAAGCCTGGCCCTCATCCAGCTGTGTAGCAATGGCGTGTCGTCCTAATATGACTAACTTGACTAGTTTATGTATTTTCTAAGACAAATATTAAATATTTTTTACTTAAGCAATTATCCATCCTGGATCTGTCCTGTAAGTTTGAAAAAGCCTGCACAAGAAAGAAAGCTTGCCATACCTTTTCGTTGTATAAAATACAAGAGGAGCCTTGTACATAGGCTACCGCTATTACTTATCTGCCTGCTGGTTCCTGTCTACAAGGTTGGGTTGATCAGGACTCAGGTCTTTCCCCTAAAGCCTTTCCATCAGTTCTCTACTCAAAAGGATCTTGGAGAAGAAATCTTATAGAGGACTCAATCTTGTCAGAGTTCTCATTTTGCTTGTCCTTGCAAATAGCAACTATAAAGAGAGGTTCTCCTGAAGGGTAATTATAATGTTGCAGGATAGAAACTGGCTGCTTCATCACAGTATAGGTGTGTCAACAAGGTCTGTTAAATTAGATGGAGCCACTCCATTTATAACTTCAAGAGTAAGCAACAATGCTTCAAATCAACCCAGAAATAGACAGAGAGCCGGTGAAGGGATGCTAAGACCAAAGTTGTGTTCATACTTTTTCAAACCAGTTAAAAGATTAACTGCAGCATTATTTAACCAGTTGAGAGGAGGACTTATTCAGACTGAGGCATAGAGGCTAGTCAAGAGGTGATGCAAGCATGAACAACTTTTTACAGGTTTTGGAGGAGAAGGTAAGGCTTCACTTTGCTGGCTTTAACAACTGCATTGGTCTGCCAATCCTACTTAAAACAGCTTTCAAAAATCAAACATAGATATTTGACAGCAGAACAACCATATGGAGCAAAAGGGTCAAAAGTCTCAGCAGAACTGTCAGGTATATCTGATCTTCCAAACCAAATGAATGACTTCAATCTAATTTCAAGTGTTTTATTCATTATTGGAGCTGGACTATTTAGACTTTTTATCTGTTCATTTTAGAAACTTCACGTTTGTTTATTAGTTGCTGTCAAATGTTTGTTGTTGTTGTTGTTTTAAAGTAGTCTGTGTTGAGTCGCTATCCTTCATGTTCAGCCAGCTTTATAAAGCTCACTTGCTACCAGTTTCTCACGGAGTCACAACATGTGGTTTTCAGGTGTTGCATTTATAGATCAAATGGTCCTCTTCCAGAAAACAACCTCATCCGTCTTTTGCTTGAAAGAACTTTTAAACAACATTCAAAGATTGTGCGACCTCCAGTGGTGATTGGAGTAACTGCATGTAAAGTTTAGAAATGGTGTCCAGTGAGCATTTTCAACCACTAACCAAATGATGTCATTGTCTAAACCCAGCCAGAATGTGACAAAGTTTCCTTTAACATCATCTTCATGGATGGCCTTTTGTCATCCATGAATATGATACTTTTCCTTTTAAAATAATGTATTTTAGCTTTTTTAACCATGATCTTTATCTAACCCCAAGTAGTGTTGATTTCTTAACTTAAAGTAATACAGTTTCCTAAACCAAACCAGGGAGTGTGTAAAGTGTTTTAGAAGACAGTGTTGTATAGTTATTACTGAACATCCAGAAGATGCATACATGAGTTTTCAGTCAGGATTTAGAGCTCATCATAGCACAGAGACAGCACTGGTGAAGGTTGCCGATGATCTTCTCATGGCCTCAGATAAAGGACTCCTATCTGTACTTATCTTGTTAGATCTCAGTGCTGCATTCGACACCATTGATCATAACATTCTGCTACAGAGGCTTGAACATGTTATTGGAATTAAAGGAACTGCATTAGGCTGGTTTAAGTCATATTTATCAGATAGATTTCAGTTTGTTAATGTCCATCCATCCATCCATTTTCTGTACCGCTTAATCCATGCAGGCCCGCGGGTGGGCTGGAGCCTATCCCAGCAATTATCAGGCAAGAGGCAGGGTACACCTGGACAGGTCGCCAGTCCATCACAGGGCCACTCTGAATTTCCTCCTTCTAAACTCAGACAAGACTGAGGTTGTTCTCTTTGGACCTGAAAAACTCAGGACTAAACTGTCTAGCTACGTAAATACTCTGGGTGGCATTAACTTGGCTTCTAGTACTACAGTGAGGAACCTTGGAGTTATTTTCGACCTGGATTTGTCCTTTAACTCACATATAAAACAGGTTTCTAGAACCTTCTTCCACCTACGTAATATTGCCAAAATTAGGGGACATCCTGTCTCAGAGTGATCCAGAAAAACTAGTTCATGCTTTTGTTACTTCAAGACTAGACTATTGTAATTCTTTATTGATGAGCTATCCCACCTATGCCCTGAAAAGTCTCCAACTGATCCGTGATGCTGCAGCCAGGGTTCTGATGAG
>JAOXYM010000015.1:24227583-24244677 GCA_028567055.1 Leptatherina wallacei | reverse complement strand
TTTATGAGCACAGTGGAGCATCTTCTGATGGCTACTTCCAGCAGGATAATGCACCATGTCACAAAGCTCAGATCATCCCCAACATGACAATGAGGTCACTGTACTCCAATGGCCTCCACAGTCACCACATCTCAGTCCAATATTTCACTTGTGGGATGTGGTGGAACGGGAGATTCTCATGCAGGTCTGAAAGCAAAAGGGGGTCCAACCGGTACTCGCAAGATGGACCCAATAAAGTGGCCAGTAAATGTAAGCTATCATTTTCAGAAAAACAAACATACACAAAAACATCAGTTTAGCTTTAAAAACCTGATACAGTGCCAGAAATGCCAGGATCCAGCGGAAGAAAACTACTAATAAAATCTACAGTTTGATGAGTGATGGTCACTTCTGTCTTAGAATAAAGGCAAAGAAGATAACCTTGCGTGAGTCTGCCTGATGACTTGGTTTATCACAGAAATGTATTCGCCCTTAACATGAAAAATGCAGTGTTTCACCTGCTGAGCAGGGAGGAGGCTTGTGTTTTGATGCTGGCATAGATTTGGGAGGTTTAGGGAGATGATGGGGTCATATGTTATGTGCTGCATCCACATGTTTCCTGGCCTGGTCACTTCTACAGGGACATTTTTGCCTATTAAACCTCCTCCCCTCCTACATTTCATCACTTCCTGGAGGACACCACACATCAAATACCCCTCTGGAAAAAATGGAAACATAAACATTTAACTTTTTTTTTTAATCATTTGCTTTTGTTGTCCACATTCAACATGAGGTGATTGCTTTGAACTCTGGCCTACTTACACACAAAGAAAAACACACACAAAAAATTTAAGCATGTGAGGGAAACACAGGAAGTGGGAAGAAAGAGCCAGGAAATAATGTGGAACAAAATACCCTTTTTTTTTTAGAAATATCTGAGTATTTTTAAAAAAGAAAAGCTCTACCATAGATAGCTAGGAAAAATCCTAATTGCATTGAAATCTAATCTTAAAGCTGTTTGCTGAAAACATAAAAAGTTGTGAATTTTCTCAGCATTGTTTGGGTTTGTTCCGAGATGACAAGAAGTGATTTAAAAGGTCAATGTTGCACAATTCAGTGCAGAAAGAATGGCCACAAAGCTTTTGCACGCTTGTGAGAGAGAATGGGGTCAGATTGTGCGTCAGTTTTACATTGTTGTGACTGACAAGTCAAAGAAGGTACACGGCAGATTGAGTCAGAGAGAGGAAAATAATTCTGCAGAAACACCAGGAGGTGAATGCACCATACGTAGCTGATGTATAATTAAAAAAAGAAGAAGGGGAAAATCTGTTCCAAGAAGGTATTTTTGTAACTCAGAAGCATTTCTCACCACAATATTCAACAAATGTACAATACAACATCAATACATATAGTCAATATCAATTCAATTAGAGGAAAACTGAATTCAGATAAAGTGGTGTTGCTGGTATGATTGGAATGCATTAACCCTATTTCTTTTCTTCATATCTTTCCTTCAAATGTTGACAAAGTGAATTCTATGAATTTTTTGTGTGCTTAGTTCAGAAATGAATTCATTCAATAGTATTTCTAAACAGAACATTGACAAAAAGAAAGAAAATGAGTGAAACAAGAGAAAGTTACTGTTGCAGCTCATCAATCTGAGAAGGGTTATAAGACCATTAACAAACATTTTGGTGTCCATAATTTGACATTGAGAAAGATTCTTTTTAGAAAACATTCAAAATAGCCGCCAATTTCCACAGGAGTGGGTGTCCTATAAGTTCAGTCCAAGGTCAGAACATCCAATGCTTCGAAATAGCAAAACCCCAAGAGGTACATCTCAGACTCTACAAACCTCTGATAGCATGTTACAAGTTAAAGTTAATCATAAGTAGAGTTAGATAAATGACCTAACAATTTGGGCTTGTTTTGAAGAACATGGCAACCCAGCTTGAGCTGCATCATACCCCAATGTCAAGTATAGTTGTGGAGGGGTCAAGATGTAGCCTTGCTCTGCAGCCACAGGGGCTGGTCGGCTTCCAGTTATTGAGTCGACCATGAACTCCTCTGTATACCAAAGTATTTTACCAAACCAGCAGAATTCAAACAGAATTACTGAAAAAGAAAACAAGCAATGTGCTGATTAAGTTAATTCAACAAACACTCTGTTTCTGTATTTTGGCTTAGTGTTTATTAAATCATGACATGGTATAAAATGTCATGCTTTTATGCTTGTTTTGTTTTTATCTGAGGCTGTATTTAGCTCAATTTCATCTGAGGTAAAAGCCAAATTATTTACCTTAAATAATCTTTTACATCTCTTCTCCTTTAGAAGTTGAGCATTTTGTTGTTGTTGTTTAATACAAGTCTGTAAATGAGACTTTTTCTTTACACTTCTCTCTCTCGGGTAGGATCCTGCACTACATGCCTGTCAGTAATATATAAAAGAAATACCCAACCAGATAATATAAGTATTTATGTACTTTTGCCAAGTGCAGACAGGAATAATATTTGGGATTAATTCCTGTCTCCTATAATCAACAGTAAGTCTTAAAAAGACATCTAACCCACTGCAGATATTTGCAAGTTTGCAGCCCACCAACCATCCACCAAATACCTATTGAATTCCTGGTGCAATTGCAGAACTTGATAACCTCCGAAGAGTCAACAAAGCCCCACAGGTGCAAACTTGCTGCCTTGAAGACTTCAAAGCTGGTTGGAGAGTTCATATTGATTAACTTAAATCTGACCAGAAAGATCTCACACAGAGATCACACCACTGAAGAAAAAGCTTGTTCGGAGAAATTCCTGAACAACACAATTGCAGGAAGAAAAACTACAGCAGGGCAGGGCTAATAGTTTAAGATTTAATCATAGAAATGAAGAAAACAGTGGAAGAAAAGAAGGAAGAAATAAATAATCGCGAGAAAAAAAATTGGAGACATAGAAGAAGGATTTAGAGGAGTGAAGAAAAATTTAAAAGAAAATCTGAAATATAAGAAGAAAAAACAAAAGTGCAGGAAGAGACCAGATCTGGAGTCGGAGAAAAGATAGCTGGTAAAGGAAAACACACCTCTGAGGAATTTTCTTTTTTTTTTGTATATGAAAAACATCACCTGAACGACAGCATATGTTTTTCTAAAGCTACCTTTCAGCACTGACCTGCGCAGACCCATACCAACAGAAATGCAGGCTTTTGAACTGAGTACTATTGGTCCCTCTCCCCTTTCATCTGAAAGACACTGCATCCATGAATCTGCCACTCTGAGGTCCTCTTTTTACATCCAATAATGTATCTGATCAGTTTCTATTTAACCTAATGAGTTGCAACATGTTTTTCCTGTAGTGACCTTATAGTATCTCTTACTTTTCCAGCCTCCTGTGGCCCCAGTACCAACTTCTTTGAGATGTGGCACTCCAGTCAAATACGAGATGGTTAAAAAAATATTAAACGCTGATCCAGTAAATTGAAAACTCATGTAAAAAGGTACCTTTCCAGTTAATATATCACATGAAAGGACAATTATCCATCAATTCTGTTACATTTTGCTTCCCAATCTTGTTTCACATCAGCATTTAGTTAGTTATCACCTCCTAAAGTGTACATACTACCTGAAAAAAACAAAGAGAGTGCAGAGACAGGGCTCTCTGAATCTGGTTCATTTACGTAACTTCAAATGTTTTCTGTGATATTTTGGGTTCTTGAACATTCAGTTGTCTCAGTCTGTACACAACTTGGATTTTCCCAAAACTTATATAACAAATAGTTGATTACAATGGGAAACATTTCTGCTGGGCTTGGGGGCCTGCTGAGGGTCCAGCACTTGGCACGGTAAAAAAGAAGAGGACACTGAGGACAGAAGAGGGGGGGGGGGGCAGGAAACAGTCCACACTTCCTCAGGCAGGATACTGTGCTCCTCCAAGAGGCATCCTGGAATCTGATGGCTCAAAGGCTTTACCAAGTTTTTCTCACAAACACATCTACTTTCCGATTGACCACATTGTGGAGAGCGGGCACACGTGATGGACTCATAAAGCTGTGAGGAGAAAGTTTAGCTTGAGATCATCTTAAATGGCAAATGGTTTGCACTTACATCATGCTTTTTATTTTTCTCCAGGTTCTACAAAACTTTCTAAAATGTGTTCCCCATGTGTTCCTTGTTGTGGACTAAACAGCTATTCTTCTGACAGGATGCCGGCTAGTACTATGCTATTATTAGTACTATACTACCTGAACCACAACCACCCCTTCACTTAGTAAAATGAGAAGGCAATTAGGTCTCTTTTGTAACACTAATGCAAGTTTTGAATCAAAAGAATCCCTGATAAACTGCTTCTACCTGTTTAGACATTGAAATTTTAATAGTATTACTAATAAAAGTACAATGTGTGTGTGTAATGATCATGGCTAATAAATTAGTTTGTAAGCAATTTTAGTTGATCATTCGAAGAGAAATGGTTTGATGATCAGATGAGTAGTGAACTAACAGAACACAGTAGAAATATGTATGGCATTTTTTATACAACAATTTTTTTTTAAATTCATCCATCCCATCTTTAAAAATAGCAATGTAATGTGAATTTCTTGTCTCATGTGACATTAGGTTAAATATATTTGAGTAATAATCAAATCAAATCAAATTTTATTTGTACAGCACCTTTCATACATTAGGCGTCGCAAAGTGCTTCACATGTTAAAAACAACAGAGAAAAGTTAAAAAAAACAACAACAAATACATACACGCATAAACATACAGACACCCCCCTCAAACCCATATATTACAACTCTAAAAGCATATCGTCTGTCGCCTTAACCACTAATAAAAAATAACTAAAAACTAAAATAGAAATAAATAAATAAATAAATAAATAAATAAATAAATAAATAAATAAATAAATAAATAAATAAATAAATAAAACATGGTTTGGAATGATAAAATGCAAAATATGTCAATATGCCTCATAAATTAGCTAAAACAGCAGGATTTTTTTGGCAGTGAAAACAGGCATATTAGCTGTAGCTGAGTGTAATTTTGGTTTAAATGTATGCCACAGAGCAACATTATTGATCATTTCAAACAACAACAATGACACTAAAAAACTAATTATTTTCTGAGAAAACGTTACTATCATATCTGTTTTGGAGAGTGGAGCATCCCTGTTGTTGGATTGATTAGAAGTAGAGCATTAAAGTTAGTTGGAGGGTACAAAGTCAGGACCATTGACTGTATAATAGAGGGGACAGATTCAAATGCTGCCACCTGCTGTACCATCCTTCCAGTACTGTTCAGGGTCTCAGGGAGCTGGATCCTCTCCCAGCAGTTGCTGCTTTAAAAAAAAAAAGAAAAGAAAAAAGATTTAAATTAGTCCAAGAGCATGTTATATTGGTAATCTTGTGGACGTATTTAACTTAAACATGTTTAACACATTTATCTGACAAATGTAACATTTCCGGAACCATTGCGAAACGTTGACCGACGGTCTCTTTTCAACGTTGCACACAACAATGTCCACGACTCAAAAGTAGAAAAATGATTTTGAGTTCGACTGGTTTGAAGCTCATCGATATTTTGTGGTGTTTTCTCGCCTCGTGCTTCCTTGGGGCTTTTTGCGCTCACAAAATCTTGGCTCACGTGCCAAGAAGATACGAGACGTCACGTTTCTTCGTGTTATTTCAGGATCTTATTCGATATGGGAAAACCAAACAAAACATCAAACGAGCCGACTGGCTTCAAATGTTTGACGTCCCTAAAAGGTAAACTTCAGTGGGGGGGGGGTAATAATAATGAAGATAATAGTAATAATAATAAACTGAATTAAAAACTATTGAGTCGTTTATAAATTCTAACGCATAAACAGGAGTTTTAAGATTACATGTGTTAGAGGTAACGCTGTTAAGTTAGCTTGACACACATTTACTTTCGCCTTTTTTCTCCTTTCAGATGGTTCTGGCACTTTTATGCCATATCTGTCATCTGGAATAGTTTTCTTCTGGTCTTGTACCTGAATTTAATTTATCAGTCGCAGTCATACCCGTCATGGCTGAACGAGATATTAGACATTTTGACAGATGCAACAAGCACCGACAGTCAAGGTAGGATAGAAGATTCTCTATTTATTTATTTGTTTTTCACATATTTTTGTTTTTAAATAAAATTGATACTAATATTGACGCTGCATGTAGTCCCACAGCTTTCTACTGTCCTGGTGCAGCTGCTTCTCTGCGCCCACTCCCTCAGGAGGCTGCTGGAGTGCCTGTTTGTCAGCGTCTTCTCTGATGGGGTCATGCATTTGGTGCAGTATGTGTTCGGGCTTGGTTATTACGTGGTATTGGGATTGACCGTGCTCTGCTCGGACCGAATGGAGAAAGGTTAGACTGACCTTAGTCCTCTCTGCATCCTTTGATCTGTGGTTGTACTAGGTGGTGTAAATGTTTGCTGTTCTTTTTAGGCACTGGTATGCTGCTCTCTCAGGTTAACTGGATTCATATGGTTGGATTATTACTTTTCATTGGAGCCTCATTTCTGCAGCATCAGTCGATGACCCTGCTGGCCAGGCTGCGCACTGGAAAATCAGGTAACCCTGAGCAGAGTACTTGTTTTTTGTTATATATTATATCTTGATATCATTGATTTTGTGCTATCTCTGTAGACAATTTACAATTAAAGTACCATCACAGTGAAGATGATCTTCATTTATCATTGTCAAATGTGTGTTGCTGTTTGTGGAGATTGTCAGAGTTGAAGCATATAATTATAAGCTTGGAGGCACATTTAAAAAAAACACATATTAAAGCTTCTTTTTGGCCATTCAGTCACAGCACCAACACATAATATCTTTATTTAGTTGTTATATAAACAGATATACACTTCTGGAAATAACAAAACAATATTGTTTTTGATTTAAGCGTTGTTTTAATCTCTATCCACTTGAGATAAGATTATAGGATTTCACAACATTAGAACAAATGTTTCCCAGCAGGTACCTGTTTACATGTTATGCAGTTTATGGGTTTAAATGGGTGACGCTACAAGGAGGACTGAACGCAAAAAAATTATTGGAAATGAAAGCACTTTGTTTGCAGCCCATTCAGAATGGTGGATGAGGCTCTGTAATGATGTATTTTTAAGTGAGCAAGTAGAAAGCAACAAACACGCCAGCAGAATAGAACTTGTAGCAGCTACTTTAATGAACATGGCCATATAGTCTCAGGGAATCCTACAGAGTATCACCTAATCAGACATATTTCATTGATTCCCTGTCAGAATTCTTATGAGAGAGTTAGCTGGATCGACTATGCAATAAGTCCAACTTTAATGTTGTAGACATTTCTATCATCATATTCAGCTACTTGGAGAAACAGAGTAGAAAATTTCAGTGCTGTGGTGCATGGCTAATTTGGCTATGTCTGTTGTCTTTTGTCCCATTTTGCAGGAACAGTGGAGACCCTGGCTCATAAGCTGCCAAAGGGAGGCTGGTTCGACCTGGTTTCATGCCCACATTACTTTGCTGAGCTGCTGATCTACGTCTCACTCAGCCTCGTTTTTGGTGGCCTCTCTACGACTTGGTGGCTTGTGGTCCTTTACGTGTTCTTCAACCAGGCGCTGGCTGGCCAGCTTTGTCATGACCTTTACATTAGCAAATATGACTCATACCCAAAGCACAGAAGAGCATTTATACCTTTTTTGCTCTGAATTATCCGAACTTGTTGTCTTGTCTTTTTGCGGCCATCGCTGGGAACTGCAAAGTACTTGAAAAGTGTCTGAAATTTATGAACAGCTGAAAGCATGGTGTAGGAGTAATGACTTGAATCTTTTTCAGCCTTGTTTAACAAGAAGCTCTCGTCCAACTGCAGCTGCTCAGTAGCTCAAAGAAAAATACACTGAATTTGTAAGTGTGAACTGAGTTTTAGCACAAGAGTCTCCAGGTGAGAAATCACTTGAATTCCCTTTTTCATTACATCCTGACATTGTTTTGCCATAAAGTCATTTCATGTCATGAGAATGCATTTTTATCATGCTGTACCTGATATGAGTTAACTGAATATGTTTCTGTCTGAGTAACATAAAATATTGTCAATAGCAAAGTCTTATTTCATATACATATGTGTGTATATATATATATATATATATATATTTGTTTGTTTTGAGATCAAAACAAATGGGAAAAGTTGTATTTCTCATGTAAACCAAACATTACAAAGTGATTTTTTTTATTTATTAATGATGCAATGCATCATGAGAAGTTTGTTTTCTGTTTAAATAAATATATTTATGACCATTAAAATAATTTAGAGAATTTATTTAAAAAAAGGGGGATACACATGTCTGCAAAATTATTCCTATCCTTCCATTAAAGAAGGAAAAAATCAGTTGTCACTGAAATAAGTTGAAACTGACAAAAGTAATAATAAATAAAAAATTTATGAAAATCATGACATTTTGTTTTTGAATTGTGGGTCAATAGAAATATTTTTTACAAACAAGCAAAAAATATGAGAAATTAATCTACGTTACGTCACTCATAAGCTAATATTTTGTTGAACAATCCTTTGAGTCAATCAATGCAATCAGGTGTTTTCTGTACCTCTCAATCAACTTCTGCACCTGTCGACAGGTATTCTGGCCCACTGCTCATCAGCAAAGTGCTGTCATTGGTCCAGGACCGTATTGTTAATTTGTTTTCTATTATTTTTTCAATAAAATTAAAAAAACTGTTGTATTTCATTAAATGTATCTTTATTATTACTTTTTCAGTCTCCCGTTATTTGAATTGCTATTGTGAATATTGCCTTTTCTTTAATGGAAGAGTACAAATTATTTTTCAGACGTGTATATATGACATCGTTAAAAAAATTAACTAACTGTAAATGTAAATATCCTATACATCATTATATTTTGATATATTTTTACAATGTTATTTACTGATAATGTGTGCTATTCTGCTAGCTTAATTTATTACTCTCATTTTTGGCTCATCACTCATACAAGGGGGTGTTCATACCTAAAATGCCTGCAGTGTCCAGTTTAAATGCTTACCTCCCTGTGGCACTCCCACAAACTGATGGCATGCTTTGAAAAGTTTCTTCCAATACACATGAATAACTGCATGCCAACTAAAATGAAGCTGAACTAGGATGCATACAGAACCAACTGATCCATTCAGGATGCAATTTGACTCTTCTCTATTCTTCCATCACACATTTTGAAAACAACAGCTCCTACATTAGATTGAAAAAATATAATTTCACCTGTGCATTTGATCAAAACGTAGTAAAACTTGTGCTCTTCGGGGTTGAGTAGCACACTGCGTGGGAGCTGGTGTGGGAATGGAATGGGCACTTCTCCAGACTGGAAGGCTCTGCAACTGGTGATTAAAATTGCCCAGAACATCACCCATCTACCAAGCATCGGGCATATCATGAGGAAACTACATGATAATACAGTAAACACAGACTAAGGTACATTTATTCTGTCCTTATATTTACTGGATTTATGTGTTAATCTTAAATGATAAATTAATTACTTTTTACACATGTATTAGAGTATTCTTCTTGAATGTCGTTATACCGTCTTTGGTGGAATGGTACTTGATATGGGAAATAAAATTTCAAGTTTCTAATCTTCTATCTTTTATTTTCTACCATCGTTTATTTTTATTTTCTCCTTAAACATCAGTCGGGTATTTAACTTATTTCCCCACTATATTTGAATGGAACAAATACGGACAATAAACCTGACCAATCACTGAGCTGTCCACTCAGAGCGTCAATAAATACGTAAACGTCACTCCTGAAATGGTCCAATCACATGTGCTGTATGTTATTCAATGCGGCAGCGACATTCTAACTTCCCCCTTTGAGTTGGTTCTCTCGATTTGCTCGTGACGTGTATTACCAAGGAGTCCTATAAAACTATAATTTTCCCACTATGAAGTTTTTCAACTTCGTTGGTGATCACATGGAGTGAATGACGGGAGAGGAAAAAGTCTCGCAAATCGTTTTAAGTCGGTTTCGGTAGCAATAATGCCTCTCTCGATAGGGAGAGGAGATGGACAGGCTAACAGAAATGGGATCTTTCCGCTCGTAGCTGTGTTGTTGTTGTCGATTGGAGTCGCTGCCATTCAAGAAGAACACAAACCAATACAAGAGCAGCCCCAACCAGAGGTATTGGCTTTTTACTTTATTATTACCAGCTGAACATGTTGTCATTGGCAGATGAGGTATTTGGTTACGGGTGCTGCTACTAGCTCCTCGAGGCTAGCTAGCACTTGCTAATATGCAGGTATCACATTGTGTTTCCGGGTGTAACGTTCGCTGAAATGGATCCAATTACACTCCTTTTAAGTGTCAATTTGTAAGTTAAAACTACCCAAATACATGGGTCAGTATGAAAGGGTGCATATATAGGATCATTTGTGTTGTTTATTATTTCAGTAATGTTCTGAAAGCGTATTACTAGCAAGTAAAGACTCGCATTATTGACTTTAATAATCGACTGCTCATAACTTTGCCGTTGTATTGATTTATTCACAGAAAGCCTCGAGTGCCCATCCAGTAGGTCCAATCGTTTCTGAAGATGGCTCCAGCAAAGGAAACCTGGGTTTCATTCATGCCTTTGTGGCCTCTGTCTCCGTCATCATCGTGTCTGAGTTGGGAGACAAGACGTTTTTTATCGCAGCCATCATGGCCATGCGTTACAACCGCCTCACCGTCCTAGCTGGGGCCATGCTGGCTTTGGGAGTCATGACCTGTCTTTCAGGTTTGTAAAGGTTTAGATATCTGTCTTCCATTCAGTTGTAATATGGAAATCTCCCTCCACCACTTAAGACAAATTGCAATGAACACTCTGTTCTTTCACTCTCCAGTACTTTTTGGATATGCCACCACAATTATACCCAGAATCTACACATACTATGTATCGACTGCTCTGTTTGCCATCTTTGGTGTGCGGATGCTGAGAGAAGGGTTGAAGATGAGTCCAGACGAAGGCCAGGAAGAGCTTGAGGAAGTCCAAGCTGAGATCAAGAAAAAAGATGAAGAAGTAAGTTGACACGCAATTTTAAAACTTAGCCACTTCTGCTTGGCACATCTCGCAAGCAACCTCATGGCAACTATATGTCAGAATGTATTCATAAGTCACAAAAGCATCCAAGTGGGGAAAATGAACATGACAATTTATGATGATTTCCTTTAGGAGATTTTCTGGTGCTCCTAAAGTTGTCAAAGTCTTGACCTGGAAGTTTAGCCTCATTAACTTTACAAACAGTCATACCAGTCAGCAGTTTCCACATACTCACTGCAAACACAACTTCCAAAGACAGTTGAAGAAGGAAAATGCTGTGGCCAGTTGCAAAAACATAAATGCAATTCACTGATTGTTTCACAGCAGTCCTTGGTGATCTTAGTCACGTGTTGTGTTTCATAATGCACCAATGTTTTTAGTTGACTGCAGGAAAGCCAGTCCAGCATCAGGTACCATTTACTATGAAGCAATGTTGTTTCAGATGGATTGAATAAGCTATTTCGCTGAAGTATGCAAGGCATGTGTTGTTCAAAAACCTCTATGTATCTTTCATCACATTTCCAGATATGTACGTTTCCAGTTCCATACCTCCTATACCATCACCACAAATGTTGATACTCCTCTTTAGTCTGGAGTATGTGATATCCATGTTTTCTGGAGAGAAATTTAAAATTGCTAAGTTTTACAGCAGAATAGTTTGCAGTTGTGCTTTTGTCTGTTTTGAATGGCCCAGAGAACATGACAGTATTTCTGGATCATGTTCACAGATGGCTTTTTCTTCCCCTGACAGAGCTTTTGACCTGTATTTATGGATCACATAGTGAACTGTGTTTACCGTCTGTGATTCTTGTAATTCATCCTGAGCCCATGCAGGGATTTCCGTGACAGATTCAGGCTTGTTTTTAATGCACTGCTGCCTGGAGAACACAAGTATTTGGCAGTGGTTTCATCCATGCCCTGTCTGTGCAGAGATGTCTCCAGATCCATGGATTTTTTTTTGATGGTATCATATATTGTTGATCAGTGGTTCTCACTTTCATTTTACATTACATATCATAACACCTCAGAAGATGTCGGGCTCTCCAAGTACCACCAACTGATATTAGAATACAGCAGCAGAGACCCACCTTTTGCCATCAGATTTTAGACCGTTTTAGATGAGAATATTATTTGTCGTTGAGTGGTGGCAGCTGTCATTGTAAAAGGAGTTTATTGTCAGATCTTACATTTAAACTATGTCGCACAACTCTGCATAGTCCTGATAACCCTGAGAAGTCTGAGCCTTTTATATCACAAAAAAATGCCTACCAAACTCGTGTTTAGTGTCACTTTTTTTTCAGGACAACCTCACTATGATCTAATTTATGTTTTCACTTTAACCTAAATTACCTTTTTGGGCCCAAAAATACACACAAATAATCATCTGAATTGAAAAAATGACTAATTATTACAATTAAACACAACTTTTTGACAAGTATACCAAAAGAAATTGAATTCCTGTCTATCTCGGTTTAATGCTCAGATAGATATTATCAAGTTCAAACTATCATATATCTGGGTTCCATAGTCCATCAACATTAAACAAAAACTGAAAGTTTCAGTGAAGCTGACAGCAGCGCTCCAGGCGACCCAGTTTATCGGTTACGATGCTGTAAAAATGATCCGATCACAGACGTCTGACGCATTGATCACCCATATCCTTGGATCAGTAATCAAGCCGGTATGATCAGATCATGTGGCATTTTCACAGCCCTGTAACAATGAATGAAGTCACATGGAGCTTCACTGGAAAATTCAGATTCGAGACTCTGTTTTTTGGAAATGGAAAACCAGAGATATGATGGAATCATTTAATAATGCATTGATATTTATCCATAACTCTTCATAATCTGTAAATTTGTTTATCTGAAAATTGAGTGTACCACTTGAGGGAGCGCGAGTACTATCGGTGGTATGTGTACCACAGTTTGGTAGTATTTCCTGTCTGTAGATGATAGAATATTAAAAGTATTTGGAGTTGTATGTTAAGGAGTATTTTGTAGATGACGTTGCAGTTTGCTGAACCTCTGCCCATATTTACCCCTGAAAGACTTTGCCTCTCTATGGTGCTCTTTTCATACTGAAAAATGTTACCGACCTTCTGCTTATACACCGAAATAATTTGTTGAAAAATGCTGTTTCTTGTTGGTACCCTTTTTTTTTTTCCTCCAGCATTTTGTTGCCCTATCCCAACTGTTTTGAGTTATATATACATGTTGCTGCCATCGCACTCAAGTTAAGCTGATAGTCTCTGCAGAGGGTATTAGTTCATCTTGAGATGAGATTGAAGTTAACTCATTGACTGCCAACGACGCCATTTGGCGTCGTTGAAGATAGCCATTTTCACTTGAGTGAAAATGGCTGGCAGTCAATGAGTTAACATGCAGTTAGTTTTACTGAAAGAGTGGACATGTGTGATGATGGCCATGTCATGTTCTCTGTGATATTTATTCACACCAATATTTACCTGCACCACAAATACACTGCAGGTGATTGTGATCTCAGCTTCCTCTTTTCTCTCTCTTTTTTTTATTTTTTTATTTTAGGAATCAACCATCAGCCTCATTATTTCCAGGTTTATCTCTATGCACTACAATGAAAGATTGTTTGCATGAGACCACAAATTTGCTTGTATAACTTTTATCACAGGGAGGTCTCCGTCACACTTCCCGTTGCTAAGAGGATTTCAGTCGTTTCCATGCAGGAAGAAATGCTAAAGCGAACAATTTAAATGAGTGAAAAATGCATGATGACTCTTTTGTCGTCTGTCTGTGCAGCTTCAGCGGTCTAAACTCGCCAACGGGGCTCCAGATGTGGAGGCTGGCATAGGGACAGCTCTACCGCAACAAAAGTGGTACAGCATCATCTCACCCATCTTCATCCAAGCCTTCACCCTCACCTTCCTCGCAGAGTGGGGAGACCGCTCACAGCTGACCACCATTATTCTGGCAGCACGAGAGGTTTGTTACATTTATCTTGAGCCATGACTGATTTAATATCTTATGGTATGTCTGACAATATTGGGTTTGTAGCTGTAACAGGAGACGGCTGTCTGGTTCAAAGCTACCTACAGAAAATGCTCCTCAGTGCAGATAATACACTGTCCAACATGTACGAACTGGTTTATGCAATTTTTCAGGCGTTTTAAATATTAACTTTTTTTTTTTCAATTTTTATCATTATTCCCAGGATCCTTTTGGAGTTGCAGTGGGTGGTACATTTGGACACTGTCTGTGTACAGGTCTGGCTGTGATAGGAGGAAGAATGATTGCTCAGAAGATATCTGTGAGAACAGGTGAGATTTTCTTCCCTGCCAGTTTATTCCACTGATTTTTTTTATTTATTTTTTTATTGTATTTTATTCTACTACTTTGGTTTGGTTTCTTACACAAATTCTTGTGTTACACAAATCTTTTCAATTTCCTGCATTAGACAAAAGAAGATTTGATCCTTTTGATAGAATGTCCAATTTCTTTAAACTTTATTTATGAAAACAATAGATGTAGTGAAACTTCCTAAACAAGTTTTTAACCTGCATTACTGTCAAAATTAGTTTTCATGTCCTTTCCATATTCAAGCCCCAGTACAACAGTACAGTTTTTGTTTCTGTGTCTTAGTTGTCAAAGAAACAAAGAAGCCTGTTTGTACTTGAGTGAAGCTGATTTGCTTGTTTCCCAGTGAGGCAGCTTCGCCAGACAAGATTAGTGTTGATTCCCGTCAGTTTTCTGTTCATTCTATGCATCAGTGTGGTTTATGCATTATTGTGATTCTAGCTGCTTTTTTTAAATTCTACTTTTATTTTTCTTTCTTATCTGTAATGCTTTTAATGTTTTATGTAAAGCACTTTGAATTGTCTTTAACCTGAAAATGTGCTATACAAATAAACTTGCCTTGCCTTCTATAGAAGGACTATAACTCTGGCCCTTAAGGGCCACCGTCCTGCACCGTTTGGATGTTTTCCTGCCTCAACACACCTGACTCAAATTAATGTGTCATCTTGGAGAACTTTACAAACTCTTCACTTTATTTCATTTGAATCAGGGGCGTTGAAGCAGGAAGCATCGAAAACCTGCAGGACAGTGACCATAAAGGACCAAAGTTGGAAAGCCCCGTTCTATAGGAAACTATTAATAAATGAGCATCCCTTACTGATTTTTTTTTCCCTCCTAAGAACATATTTTAGGCAAAATACATGTTTTGTATTCAAGTTAATCTTTTATAGAGGATAAAAATGACATGCAGACAAAAACTGTGATTTTGTCAAATTGAGTGGATTTGTTTTGTTTCCACAGTAACAATCATTGGAGGGATCGTTTTTCTGGCATTCGCCTTCTCCGCCCTGTTCATCAAGCCAGAAGCTGGATTTTAATTTGTTAACTTTTCAGTTTCACTCTGTAAATACGTGTAAAATATGGTTAAGTTGCTGTAGGGTCTTTAGTTTAGACTGTGTGTGTCCAAGAGGAAAGTTTAAAAGTCTGAACAGATTAAAAATCCTCTGTACTTCTCTTTGGAAAGCCTTTTGTTTCATCAGTGTCTGTGAATTAGGATTCTTCAGAGAGTTGGAGGTTAGCAGTAAATGGAGAGTTCCCACAAGTGTCAACCTGTTGTTTACAAATTCCTGCAGATGGTTCAGCTGATGACTGCCAAGAAAATTTCAGATGAGATCTCATCTGAAATGTCTAAGAAAGGAAAAAAAAGAGCAGTAAGTTACAGCGTGGGAAAGACGCCAGGACTCTTCCACTCATCTGTAAAAGCTGTATTCTCACATCGTCTCATCACTGACTGCTGCCCTCTAACTACAGGTGTGTGGCTCTGAAATGTAAGCAGACATACTTCATTTATTCAACCATCTTAGTTCAGCACTTCAGGCTTTTTTCGAAAAAAAAAATTTTCTTTGTAAATGCTGAATGTTAAATTTTGTTTGAGAACTTTTTGACTGATTTCAGAGTGCTGCTCGTACAGAGCTGATGTTGCTCTGTCGTTTCCATCTTCCTCTTTTGGGTGACATTTTTCTCCATGTATTGAAAACCCAAACGATCTGAGCCCACTTTAAAGGAAAAAACTGTGGCAGGAGAACCAGCAGCACATATAACCTTTTTGTTTCTGTGTGTTAGAAGATATATTTTAGGCAAATATTGAGTACCTCCATTCATTTATACATAGGAGCTGACCTAAACCACTGATATACCTGTGTTCAGGTGTCCACAAACAAATGTCGGATATTAACTTGAGGCACTTACATTTACGTACCTCAACTTCAGGATCAGATAAAGGACAAGATGTAGATCAGGTTGAATTATTTTCTTTTATGGACCTTCCAGCTCCAAATCTTAGACTTACAACACAAATAGTTCAGGTACAGAATAAGTGATCGTCATTTTTCCTACAAATGGAGGAAGTCACTTCTTTTACTTGTGTTATATGATGGGACTAAACAAAATCCATCCATACCTACATATATTTATTTAGCTTCATTTTCTTTCCTCTTAGGCATATGTACTGTAGACACAGAATGGGAGAGGTCACTGTAAGGAGGGGTTGGGAAAATGTTTTTTAAACTGAACAGGCTAAAGCTGCATTGTCAATATTTGACGGGCTGTGAATACTTCTGTTTGTCAAAGGGGTGGTCATAATGCCAATAAACCTGAAATGCTCAATAAATATGTTTCATGTCTGATTTCTTAATAACCACTACTGTTTGGCTTTAATGGAAAATGTGAGACATCTGGAAGAAAACAAAAGATTCAACACCAAAGAAATTTCATAGTTCTAATTTTGATCAGGGGAGTGAGGAAATTTGCCACAATTTAAATTTATGAATTTGGCTCAAGAAATAAGGCAGCACATTTGCTGCAGGCACCTTTTAGACTGGATTGGGATGTATGTTTGAGAATGAATTCACACATGAGGATTATTTTACAAAAATGAGACGGCTTCTAACTTCACAATCCTGCAGCTTAAAATGGTGTTAAACCTTAAACTCAGCAGCAGGTGGCACTAGTGGATTTTAAGAAGGAGGGGGTCAGTCATGGGGCTTTGTACTGGAATGAAA
>JAOXYM010000015.1:24210457-24227483 GCA_028567055.1 Leptatherina wallacei | reverse complement strand
AAACTAAAATTTGGCAAAATCCAACTCTAGCGTTGATGACAGTACCCTCTGCAAATATGGCTTGGACTATCTGAATTACAGATTAGTGGATTATCTGGTTTTTAAAAAGCAAAAAAAAAAAAAAGCCTAATTTTTCATTAAATATGATCACGTGTGTTGTTTTTTTGGCATTTAACCACTAAAATGAGACTCTTCTACCTCTAGGACAACATACATGTGCTAAAATGTGCAAACTTAAACTAAACGTTTACATCATTATGGACAAGAAGCCGGCATTGGGTATGATCACAGTATACTGTACGGGGGATCTGCGTGGATTGAATCTTCAAAAAAGCCACTTGTTTAATGTGTGCACTGCAGCGGTAGATTTCTTGAGCCGAAATAAAAAAAGAAAAAGCCACAACAATGTGAAAGCGAAGAAAGAACATTGAAAGACATTCAGAGTTTCTAGCAAGCATGTCAACTACACAACATTTAACATAATGCACTCTTATTTGGAGGCTCCTCCCCTTGACATCTTTTTGGATAACAGAACTTTGTCCCTCATGATTTTTAGATTTGGTAATTGTAAATGCCTTTTAGCATATATTTGAATTGATTGTTGCCTTTTAAAAATATCAATGCAAGTTATTTTTAGCATGAAGGAAAACAGTTTGACTGCCAGATAAAAATACAAAGTAAACACAAAAACAAACACACGTTGACACAGTCTTTGCATAACCAACTCACAAGTAAACACTTCCCGGGGGTTTTTGTGTGTGTCACAGTTAATTTAGATCCTCCATATGTAGCTCAGATGATTGCCTTTAAAACATTATATATTCTGTATACATCATTACGTTTAATAGTGTTGACTCAATGAGGTTAACACCAGCAGTAGAAAAATAATTGACCAACTAGCTCTTATCATACATTGTGCAAATTTACCAACAGACACAAAACTCATGCAAAATACTCATCTTGATATTTCAAACGTTATTTTGACTTGTACAGGAATATATTGCACCGCTTGTATGCAGAGGATCAAGTCGACTATGGGGTTTTTACATTTCTTAATAAAGAGCTTTATCTTATTAAATAATGATATGTGCTGCAGTGCAAGAACTTTTTGTTTTGTTTTGTTTTACAGAAGAGGTAGGTAGAGGAGTTCTTTGTGCAGAATCTGAGGTCTGGACTGTAATTATGGAACTATATGCAGGCCAGCAACATAAGAGACGAAAACAGGTATTCAGGACTTAGTATCGTGTTTAGTAAACAACTTTTTGAAGCACAAGACAGCATCTTTTAGTTTGATGTCTTTTCATTTTAATTTACATAGATAAATGAGAACTGTGTTTAATGTTATCTTTTCTAGCCATGCATGAAGCCAATGAATGCTTTTGGCTTATTTTTAACGTTAGAGTAAATCTGCTCATTTAAAGCCTAAAATCAGGTAAGAACTGAGAAAATGCTGTGGAATGTGTTTCTGTAGCATAACAGGAAGTTCAAAACAAGTATCTAAGGGTTTGGGCTTGCTTTTTGTGTTTTCCACCTTCTTTAAGAGATTGATAAACATTTTTCTGTAGCAAAGCTCTGCAAAGAGACTAATGTCAAAAATCCACTAATAGCTCATAAAGATATCACTAAGAAAGACAGTGTGGCACGGCTAAAACGAAGAAGGAAAAGCCGTCTCTGTCATTTCTGACCAATCGGTAAATACACGGCTTTCAGGTGAGGGGGCTGATAGAGACGGAAAAAGCTGACAAAAAGTGCTGCAGGAATGTACAGGATTAATTCTTTTAAATCAAACACCAAAATATGTAAACCTAGTTCAATCGATCTCCCAAAAAAGGTGAACCTATTAATTAGCTTCACATGCGCTCTTTAACGTTTACTTACAAGTGAAGAAAATTCAAAAAACAAAAGTCAGCCTCCGAGTTTTAAAGGCTGTCTTCATGAGAAAACGTATTGGTCCAATATCTTTGTGAAAAGTAAAGTGAAAGTGAGAAATGGGACTGACTTCTGAAAAAATTAAGTCAAAAATCAATATGATAGAAAAAAGAAACATATTATAGGACTTGGGCATTTAACAGGCTCCCCCGTTACTCTAACTTTTGGAGTTGGTGTGTGTAATCATAATATCACCAGGTATCTCTGACTAAAGCTTAAACACTACTGACAGTGTAGTCTTATACTGAGCTCAGTCCATCACCTCACACTGAAGAAAAAGCTGTGAGTTGCAGTGAATTCATCAGATGGTGTGAGGGAGGCTGCCCACTGAGCCTGGGGAGGCCTGGGCCCGGGGAGGGATCAGACATTGAGTCCGATGACAGTGAGATTGTGATAACACAGACACGGTCTTTAGCTTGATACAAAAAAAGCAAGTGTGTTCAAAAGAAGGTGATTAAAACTAACTTTGTATGCTGAGAACGGAAAAGAAAATTGGGGCAATTTAAGGAACACAGATGCTTCCTAGGCATAAAGGAGCAACAGAAAAGACACTTAACAGGACAAAGTAAGTATTAGGACACTGTATTAGGGTAGTATTGCATTATCAGGCTTCTCGTGATAATGCAAAGAGTTCAGAGAAGGAGAATTTGTGTTAAAATGATGCCTCTCTAAGGTCTAGTTAGTAGTAAGTCTGGACGGATGATGATGCAAAGTAGAAAATCATTTAATAAGACACATTTTTTCCCTTTGCTTTTTTTTTCTTAGATTAAAAAAAAACAAAAAAACCCAGGAATATTTCAATATATTTTCAGGAATCAGTGTTATGAAATAGTAATAGAGACATTATGGATGAATCTTAAAAAGCACTATAAATGAACAAATAACATGACGCCCTATGTTGGCTAGTACTGTTGCGAATATGGAGCTTAACATTTCATTTCCATTTCCTGAACGACGTCTGGCACACTTTGTGTTTGGAGTCTTTAGTGTTTCGATTTGAAGCACTTTTTTTAAAAGCTTAAAGTACTTAAAAATATTTGTCAGTTTGACACTTTTATGAAATTAAATGAAAAAATATAGGTTAAGGATGAATAAACCAACTGTGACACAACAAACAGCACACGCATCGTCTGCTATGCAGACAAACAAACACACACCCTCTGAAGAAAGGAAGCTGGGAAACCTAAGCAACTGAGCTTTTTAAGGTCTTTTTTTCTTGGATTACTAGAAAAAAATTCAAAGCTGCAAATCACAGACTATGCATTTCATTTCATGCATCATATAAAATATTACGGCTTTCTTTTTCAGTATATTTACACAATATTCTGTACAGAGACATTTCCATCTATTATCTATCTATACATTCTTAAAATATTTTCTGACCCATAATTATTTTTACACATAAAAACAAGAATAGGAGAAAACATCCAAACCGACCCATCCTCTGACTGTTCTGCAGGATGTCCTTCATGTGAAGACAAAAATCTTCAGATCTTTGTGGGGAACGCTGCGGGAAATAATCCTGTGATAGTGACTGAAGCACACAGACATGCACACGCTCACACATGGTTCAGAAAGGGGGGGCAGGGCCTGGGAAGGAGCCTGTTGCAGTTATTGTGGCTCCATGTTTGCTTTGAGGGAAAGCTTTAGAGTCAATACTTGTTGTCGGAACCGCAGTGAGCCCTGTCCCGTGTTTTTTCAGCTGCACTCTACTCAGGAAGTTCGGGGCTAACAGTAGAAGATCCTTGTGAGAGAAGGGAAGCCCCGGCCTGCTCCTGCAATCGCACTGTAGCCTCTGAGGCATGCTCTCAGTGCTGCAGAACTCCTGTCTAGACTCCAGTCACATACAGACATGCTTGAATTTGGCCAATTCTGCTTCTGACAGGCTTCTGTCAGCTACTGTGTAGCAGAGCGGTCAGATAGACTCTCTGATCTGTGAGTGGAAAGTTGTTGCTGTTTCTGCTGTTGCAACTGTTTCTGTTGTTGTTGTTGTAGTAACTGTTGCTGCTGTTGCTGGGCTGCAGCAGTGAAGGTACTCTGTTGCTGTAGAGGAAACGCTGTCTGGAAGATCAGCTGTGTGGGCTGGTTTCCATGAAGGAGCCGGGGTGCCTTTAGTGAGATGTTTAGATTAGATTGACAGAAAATCAGTCAAGATGTCACTTAAATCTACAATAAACCACATCTGAAATTCTAACTTTCCCATCCAAGAGTTTGCAACATCTCGCGATCCTTAATGTAAAACCAGCAAAATAAGCTGATGACAGTTTCTCATAAGGTCGTCATCTAAATGACATTTGCTAGAATGTCACACGATACCCTACTCGACTGTGCAGCGATCTAATAAAAGGTTAAATACATTGCCCATCCAAAAGAAAGTCACCACCTGAATTGAACTGAGCAAATATATATGAGCCTCCTATTGGATAATTACTGCATGGATGATTATGTTTCAGCTGGTAACAAGTTGTTTAACTGATGCAGTGAGTAGCTTCTGATATCTTAAACCATGTTGGAAGATGCATCCTGTGGACAGGAAAAGATGATAATCTGTTTCAAAGGGGTCAAATTGCTGGCATCAAGCAAAGACAACATCTAAGGAGATGATTAAACTACTACATGCTAGGAGGCATAAAGATTGGAAATGGAAGAAGGTCATGCGGTTTGACTAGTCCAGATTTACCTTGTTCCAGAGTGATGGGAGCATCAAAGAGAGGCAGATGAAGTGATGCTTCCATCATTCCTAGTGCTTACTGTACAAGCCTGTGGGGGCAGTCTATGATCTGGGGTCACTGCAGTTTTTTAGGTTGAGGGTCAGTAACGTTATGTGCCTAGACGATGACGTCAACTGACTACCTGAATATACTGAATGACCAGGTTATTCCATCAGTGGGTTTTCTTCATCCTTGGTGGTACGGACATATTCCAAGATGACAATGCCAGGATCCATCGGACTGAGATTGTGAAAGAATCGTTCAGGGTTTGACTTTGTTTTTTGGATGGGCTGTATATATATCAATCAGTCACACAATCAACTCAGTGGTGTTTGTGGACAATAAAAACCATTCAGTGAAAAAGGGTTTGCTTGTAACATCACTGCATATAACACAGTGAACCTCCATCTATAAACAAAACATCTTAATTGAAACATAGAAATCGTAAAATAGTCTCCTTATTAAACAACAAGCTGAAGACACATTGCAGCTATCAAACTGGCAGAAGTACCTGTAGAAACTGTGGTTGCTGCTGTGTCAGTGGAGCCTGTCCGGTCTGCATGGCTGAAACTTGTGGCTGTGGCTTTACCTGCTGCTCCTGTTGTTGTTGTGGCTGCTGGGAAATACTTATAGTCTGTGTCTGGCCCTGCTGAGGAGCAAAGGCCGTCATCACTTGACTCATTAACATGGTTGTGGGGACCATGACTGCCCCACACGCCATCTGCCCAGCTACTACTTTAGTCAGTAGCGGAGGACCAGTAGGAAACCTGTAAGAGACAGGAAATGGGGCAATCAGGCAGGATTAACTTGACCTCATGATGTTGCACTGAACAGACGTGTTACATTAAATTTTTAAAAAAAAAAAGGCAGGAACAACAGAGATACAAATCAGTTAATTAAGCAATGCAAATCATGTTTGTGTGAAGAAATAAAAAAGGCAGTTTAAGGAGTAAATTGAAATAAAGACCCAGACCTTATTTGAGCTGCATGGTCCTGTGCAAAGGTTGCCACAGCAGGAGTGTTGGGTCCAGTGTTCTGTGCCAGGCTTGTGGCAATCTGAACCACATTAGCAGGATTTTGCTGTTGGATCACCATTGTGTTGTAGAGAGGGGCTGAAAGGGGGTTTTGTTGAGGCTGCAGAGTCAGAGTCGACCGCTGAGACTGAAAAGCCAAATTGGAATAATTTACATAAGTTACAATTGATCGCATGGAAACATGTATCCATGTATAAAAGTGCTGCACTCTGTTCCCTCACAAGTGTTTGCTGTTGTGACTGGGACTGAATAGCATGTTGTTGTGGTTGTATGTTGTTCTGTAGAGGTCCTGCAGAGACCACCTGGCCTTGCATGCCGAGTTTCCCCCCCTGCTGCCCAGAGCTTCCCTGGGCCATCTGACCAGAGTTGAGATTTTGTCCTTCAGTTCCTTTCTGCATCTGGAACACCTGAGACACACACACACCAGAGATTCAGATCATAACTCAGAAATATTTTAACAGTACACACAACCAAACAGGCAGTTACACAATAATGACACTTTCTTCTCTCAGTTGTCACATGCTTCTCAGCAGCACCTGCAGACTTTGTCCTTGCACCCTCTGCAGTTCATCCTGGATCTGCTGCAGCTCGTCCAGCTGCTTCTGAATATTGGTCTCTATCATCCTGGTTCTCTGCTCCAGCTGCTCTTTCAGGTGCTGCATGGCTTCCAACTGGCTGGAGAACTGCACAGACTGTCAAAGTACAAAAGACATAAAAAATATGACACAAAGTACTCCATTTTCACATGTCTAATCTAGCAACAACACATCCTTTAGTGGTGCTTTCATGATCATGTTGACATAAACATTTGGAACCAGCATTAATAATCTTTATTTATCAAAATCACAGAAATGTCTGTGATATTTTTTCCACAGTATATTAAACACAAAACATATCAACTTATAAAACTGCATCAAATTACACCTATATGTTTATTTTCATCATCCGTCTTCATGAAATTTGTCAAGAGCCAATTAAAATATCTGGAAAACAAATATCTTTTTTTTCCCCCTTTTTTTCTCTAGTATTTCAAAGGTTGGATGATAGAGAATGAACTTGGACATTGACAGAGCGGAATGACTGTTGTGTTTGTTCATTTTTGGCATCTTTCTTTCCTGCATTGACAGCAGCTGCTGTGTTGCTTTTCAGCTTGTGATAAACGCATGATTGTGATTGGTCAGCTGCTGCCAAGTCTGGCTGTTTCACATGAATGCACACCTATCCAGAGTCAGACAGACTTTCTTGGTCTGTCTGACTAATGCCTGGTTCAGACTGCACGATATAAGCCAGATTTTGACCCGACAGACACGTCGCAGACAAACGTTCGCTGTTGTGCCCGATGATTATGGGTTGTCGGACTGGCGATCTGGCGTCTAGGACGCTTCACGACCACGACTGTCACATAGGATACAAGCTAGCATTAAAACATTGCAGTGTTTTAAACATGTTAATAAATTTGTTTCCTCAAGCTCTGTCTGCAGGATAGACAGCCCAAAACGCCCTCTCCCCGCCACCCAGGAACGAGTACACTGTCTTTTTTTTTTCTCTTTGCTCTCTCGGGGCAGAGGACACCCACCATAACCCAAAGTGTGTCTGTTGCCATGACCGATTGACAGCTGCTTGACCCACCTCCTGTCTTGTGTGCTCAGAAGGTGCTCGACAACACGTAATGATCGGGGGTCATTCTTGTAGTGTGGCCATTTGCTCAGCACAAAACACTGAACGAATTTATGACACCGTGTCTGTTAATCTGACATAGCAGAAAAACATGTAGTCTGAACCAGGCATTGGTGACTGACTTTGTCGCTCATCACTTCCAGATTCCTCCACTGTTTGGGTAAATCAAGCCAAATAGCTAAAGGCTACCCGGAATATGTTAACCTCCTCATCAAGGGGCCTATTTTTTCTGCCTCCTGTCCAAAATGACATACCCAAAATAAATTTGTATATCTTCTGTATGTATAAACTGGGTCTCATGAGAAAGCCAAGACATGTGGGATTACTACAGAAGTGTCAGAATCACCGTCTTCGTATAAACTATCAGGGCCTTCATGATTCATTTCAGACAAAAGCAGAGTCATAGGAGAGAGAACACAGTTTTTTGTAGTGGAATAAAACTTTTGAACATAAAACAGCAAATCTAAGACATGATTTATGATTATGTAATTTTTCTTTTCTTTGCTACTCTTTGCTCCTAGCTCACAGAGTTTTGTCAAACAGAGTCTCTGCTTTCATATGACACTTTATTTGTGTGTTTTCTTTAAACAGAGAAATTAGAAGAAGCGCTAAATTTGTGTTGTTCTCATGTTTTTGTCACATTCCCATACAATTGCTTGGGATTTGAATTGTGTTTGGTTTTGATGGCAATGCTTGGTAGTCCTTTAGCCTGTGATATTGGTATGCTACATGTTAGGATTGGTGCTTCCTAGGGTGTGCAAAGATCTTCTGTACTGCATCCCATGCTGTCCCCAGAACCGGAAACCCTCGTGATGAAGAGGTTAAACACCTCCCCACGTCTGAAATATATCAAGCAAATACAAGCAGTCTGTCAGCAACTACAAAAAGAATGAGATCAGCATCTTACTTGGCTGGTTTGAAGTTGTTGTTGTTGTTGTTGCTGTTGTTGCTGCTGTTGCTGCTGCTGCTGCTGCTGCTGTTGCTGCTGCTGCTGCTGCTGCTGTTGCTGCTGCTGCTGCTGCTGCTGTTGCTGTTGCTGCTGCTGCTGTGAAACCATGGCCACACTCTCCCCCGTGTTTTGGCAGCCTATCGACTGCTGATGCAAGCAACACAAATATTTCTGACAAAATCTCTCATGATCCAAGCAGGCAGGAGTTACAGGGACATCTTAGAACAGACTGCTTTCCAGCTTCTCTACTGACCTCTCTGCTGGCTGATGATCTTCGCTGTAATGTCAGCTCCACGGCAGGGGACTGTTGAGCTGGTGTGCTTCCATTTTCCTGAAGATTCATCTGTGATGCTAAAGAGAGATTATAAACAAAATGATTACAGAAAATAGAAAATGAAAATAAATGAATAAATAAACGCCACTTGTGGCTGGCTTGATAATGACCAGCTGAGTGCTGAAGGTGCTTACAGGGTGGATCAGATACAGCCGTATGAGACGATTTGTGTGAGCTGCGAGATGAGATCGAGGAGGTCCGGCTGCGGTAAGTGTCGTGTCGGGACTCAGAGCCTGAATCCTGCGACTGCTGTCACAAAAGCACTTTCAGAGATCATTATTTCTCTTAACTACAAAGAAAGTAACTCCCATTGAACAAGTGTCTTACCTTGTCTGCTGTGATATCAGGTGGTGATTCTTCAACTCCAAGTTCTTTGCGCTGCTCCGCTCTGACTTCAGCATAGCTGATCAGCAAAGAGACAATGAAACACAGTATGTAGATTAATCATCAGGATTAATATAAGAAGAACACATTTCTTTCACATTTCTATATCAGGAAATAAAAGTGTCACAGGGTAAATCTTCCACGTACCTCACAACGGTGTGTGTGCAGAAAATAAACTCTGGTCTAGAGTTCCACTGGTGATAAGTGATGTAATACTGGGTCTGCAGCCAAATCCACTGCTGTCCTTTGGTAAGGAACCTGTAATAGCAGGACTTTCCTTTGCCATATTGCATTACTTAACAGAAATAAAGACAAAAAAAAGACACACATTAATGGTTTAAAAACTCAAGAACAAGCTGACAGCTACTGAGGACACTAAATTGATGGCTGAAAAGGCTGCACCTACAGTGATTGTGGCATTTGGCCAGTGTTTCCAGGTCATCAATGTGGTAGTAGTCGTACCCCGACGTCCCCAGGACTTCAAATGGAAGGTAACCTATGATGGGTGGAGCTCTGGACAAAACCAGATAAGTATTACAGATGAGTGACTGTAAGTCATGATGTACAAATCCTCATACAGTTAAACACGGACAATATTTAATGCCTTAAAGTTTCACAGCTGCATACATGTAGAACTCCAGTCACAAAAGCAGAGATTGATTTTAAAAAGCAGCATTAATAAAAGGGCAGGGACATATACTTTCCTCCTGATTCCATTCTTATAAGATATTTTAGGTGCCGACTCAATTTAAATTGCAATTCTTCGATATAGCCGATTTTTGTGACCAGACCATGTGAAAAAGTTGAATGATGACGATGTCTACAGACTATACCAGGAGCCATATTTCCCCTCAAAAAAATGCACAACACATGTGAGTCAGTTTTTAAGATTTATTCAGTAGCAATATATTTAAACCAGCTGAAAATGAAGCATTTAAATTTGGAAAAAAGCTCCTCTTGGCAAAAGCAAATTGGCTCAGCACAACACAGCAGCCACTCCTAATTGATAAGTTAAGACTGAGGATCATTTGCGACAATTGGATTTAAAAACAACAAACCCAATCATAACCCAATTCACAAGTTAAGAAGTTGTCAATATCAGAGGAAATATCAACCAACTGCCCTGCAATGTCTTGATGAGCTTCTCTCTCATCACCAACAAAAAGCATGCATCTACTGTATAGTATGTAAAGTTACATAATTTACAGTTATTTGTTTTCTTTTGTTCGTTTTCAAACAAACCAAAACTTAGAGGAGTTTGCGTGAAGTTAAATTCAGGCTAATGACCTTTTCGGTGGGAAGTTTTGATGATGTCATCTGCATCATCAAAACAGCATGAATCACTGTGGGAAAATACTGGTGAGTGATTGCAGGTCAGGTTGCCCTGACCGCTCGGTTACATGTTGACGGATGTTCTCGGGAGTTACAGCGTGCCATGAAAAACTGAGTACTGCTTTCACGAGCTAGGCAGAAAATGTTACTCATGTTGTACGTCATACATGAAGACAAAAAAGAGGCGAGTCAAACCAACGCACATACTACCATCATCAAATAAAAAAAAGAATTAAACAACCGTACCTGTGGTCCAAGAAGAGAAATTTCCACTCTAAACTATGTCTGGAGGTAAATTGCTCATTAGGCTCTTCTACAGTGCACATCTCCTGCGAGGGATGGAGAAGAAATGTCAAATTTATACAGACATCTATCTTTAGTACAGTACCTCTTATAGCACAAATACACCTGTTGTAAGTCAATTTCACTGATACACAGTAGCATTAAGGAATAATAAAACACTCATTTTTAATATAACAACAAAATAATGAGATTTAATGAAACATACTCCAAATAAAAAACTGTTGACTTATTTGTTGGCTGTCAAACATCTTTTAATATCTAATAAATATTATTTTCCTTTTTTTTTCAATCCAGAAAGTCATTTAACAGCTTTGAAGGGTTGGCATAATCTGATACGGCCATTTTCATGTTCTGCTTTCCTGCAAGAACTTTTTGAAAGGCAGAGGCCATAAATGTCATTTTAACAACAAAAGTAACATTTGACAGTTTTTTTTTAATATGTGTATATGCACTAAAACAAGCCGATTAAAACCTTTCACATTCCCAGTAGCAACATTTTTATCCTACACTTTATTCTGACCTGGTCCAGAAACTACTACTAAAAGCCCAAGGGACAAGCCAGTAACTAGGACAACATGACGGGATGCCTTTACACTGTATCCTGCAGGCTGAACCATCGCAACAGGGCAGTGAGGCCCACACTCACACACATAAAATAACATTACATGGGATAAACTACAAGTTATTGCATGCATAATCTATGTGCAACACATTTTTTATGAGTAGAACAACTTGCTATCATAGTGAACTTCTCAGCTATGATCCAATGTAGGTTAAGTCAAGTCAACTGGACTGGGAGTAGTTTATTGAAGACGTTTCACTCTCATCCAGAAGAGCTTCTTCAACCAATGCAGAAGACCAAGAGAAAGAAAAGAAACACCTGAAGGCTCCTAAGAATTGTGGCAAAATGGACTGGACCTATGTTGAAACTATACTAAGTTCCAGGAACAGCAACGTCACAAAGAGAAAAGATGAGGGGAAAAAAAAAGAAAAGATAAGCAAAGTGTTGTTGTCCCTTATTTGGGTGGAACATCTGAGAAAGTCAGGATTTTTCAGACCCAGCCACTCCATCAGACAGAAACTGGCTCATCCTAAAGACCCAACTCCACAATCTCACAAAAGCAACCTGGTGTATGCGGTCCAGTCCAGTAAGGAAAGCAATAAGCTCTACATTGGGGAAACCAAACAACCACTCAACAAACAGATGACTCAACACAAGAGAGCCAACTCATCAGGTCAGGACTCAGCTGGTTTCCTTCATCCTAATGATAAAGGACACACTTTTGAGGACCAAAATGTTAAAATCTTGGACAGAGAAGAAAAGAGGTTTGAAATCTACAGTGACTCTAGAACATTGGTTTCCATCCAGTGATCACAGGAGCCTTGCAAGGTTTTAACTGTACTGAGGTTGTCAAAGCACATTTGAAAATGGGGAAAAAGTCTAAACATTTTGTTGGTTATTAGAAAATCTGAGTGAGTGCATCAAATACTGCTGTTTGTGTATTTCTAAAACTCCAGGAAAGACAAAAAAAATAAAATTCTTATATAACACAATCTACAACTCTGCTTTTGCTCTCTGCAATGAGACCAACAAGCTGTTCCAGGGTCCAGAATCAAACATCATGCAGCGCAAAGATGCTCTTCATGCACAAACTGAAGGACAGAGTTGGAAAAATATCTAACAGGGAGCCTCAACTATTTTTGCTGCACATAAAAGTCTGGTGGCACTGTATGTGTGCACTTTTACCCTCCAACCCAACACTGATTAATACACCAAATATAAGCCTCTTCAGTCTGAGACCGAGTCTCATTTTACAGATGTTTATATGTACTTGCCAAAGGAATCGTGTGTTGGACCTCAACATTTCCAGTGTCAAGGATACTTGGATCTTGAGCGCAATCTCACAGTTGGGAGAGATTCCCTCAGTTCTTTTGGGTAAAAAAGAAAGTGAAATTTTAGTTGCTCCCTTTGGAATTATCACTTAAACTGTCCTCAAATGATGAAAGAAGACTGTGTGTTTAAGAAAGCTCACAACAGCGGGGCTGAGAGTGAGCTGTTAGCTGTCTTGTAGAAGGAAAATTCAATCAATCCCTTTTTTTGTCCAGGAGTTGTTGCTGTCAGTTTCAGAGCCTCAGTCTGTAAATGTCTTCTGTTGAAATTCTCCAAAAGAAATTGTGAGTACTCCCAGATGGTGTGTACCCATTGAAGCCGAACCAAGCTGAAATCAATTAAGACCCATGTCTTCTGCAGAGTAAAGTGGTGCTGGACTGAATGCTGATTGAACTATTTCACTTTACACTCAGAAGCCAGATAACAGCAGGCGTTAATGGGTAAAAAGGTTATAAGATAGTTGGAGTTCCAGCCAGTGGTTTCTGAGAACAGCGTGATAAACCAGTAGAGCAATGCCAAAACATTTAAAATATCTGCAGGTGCGGTTCAAAAGGTACCCACACTGCATCACCTCGCTAGCTGCCTCTACACGGAGCACTTTTGATCCGATTGAACGTCCAATCCGAATGAAAATGCTCCATGTAAACATGTCAGCTGATCCGATCGGCCTCGATTGGAAAGAATTTTCAACCTGATCGAGAAGGGTGATTTAAACCTTTTCACGCTCGGATCAGCAGGAAAAAATAACCATGTCTACACACATTGTGATTGTTTCTGTGGTGGACGGTGTTTCTGCGCATGCTTGAACCACCATTGAAAAATGGTGGAAGCAAAAAGAAAACAGGACTGTAGCAGATACAACGTTTTTCTTAGAAACTGAAAGTATCATTGAGCATTTCTAGGGTCAAAAGGTCCAAATTAAAGAAAAAAAGAAAAAAAAGAAACCTTCCTCGTTCCGAACTAGTAGCATTGTGCATGTTAAAACCATAGATCATATTAAATCTGTCCATCATGTAAATACAACTGTTTGGATCACTTTATCCAGCGTCCATGTAAACATGTCAGCTGGAATCTTTGATCAGATCAATTTCAATCGGTTGTAGCTACTGTGGCACATCACATTTTACCTTAGTAGTGGTGAGACCAAGGCAACAAAATGATCCTCACCTTGATAAACTGTGGTTTGGCCAACCTCACAGTCGCAATGAGACACACTTTGTCTTTAAAGGCAGAGTGAAGTGATCGCTGGATCATTCCTTCAAAACCATTTTGGGTACAGTTAGGCACTGGTGAAGAAACGGAACAAAGAACAAGTTTAACCTTAATAACCTTAATAATAAAAGAAAGAGAAAACCTGTAGTTGCCAAGTCTAACCTACCATTATTCAGGGATTTGAAGTTTCCAGTAAACCTGACATATTCATACACGCGGGGCTCTTTGGGATCGACTGTCCCTCGAAGCATGTGGCAACAGAACTCTAGCTGATTTCTATCTGATAAAAAAATTCAATGTGCTACTTCAGATGACCACATATGCAAGACAACTCATTTTAGTACAGTAAGGACTACTGGAGAAACTAAAATGAAATATTCCATTTACTTTTTAAATAGTCAGGTGTAATCGTCTCTCCCTCCATGACATGAGAGGACAGAGCCTTGTAGACATCAGAATGCTCCCCCGGAGGCAGGAAGTTTAACAGGTTTTGATCTAAAAGATTAGACTGAAACAAGTGACATCAATGAGTCTAGCATATGTGTTAAGTCGAAAACAAGTGAAAGGTTTGTGTGTTTGATTTGGAATTTTTCAAGTAAAATATCTTATACTCACAGGTGAATGTTCTAGAAGGGATGTCACGCTCTCCGAGACATAGATTATATTCCCATCGGTCATAATTGCAAGAAAAAATCCATCCAATGCCTGACAGAGAAAAAAAGTTCTCTCATATTTTTTTTCCTACTAAATTTAAAAATACTGTATTTCTAAATGGGGAAAAAGGAAAGAAACCTCTAAAACTTGTCTTACCTCCAACATCAGCTGAGTGAACTCTTCATTACTAAGGAACGGAGGTTTCCAGTCTTGTCTGATCTCGGTTGATTCGGACTGAGCAGCGATTTCTAATAAAGACAAAAAAAATGTGCAGCTCACAGAATCTAAAGCTAAAGCAAATTTCTGGTAGTCATAGCAGGGTTTCTTTTACCTTTGTGTTTATGCAGGAAGTCAATGCTTTTCTGCAAAATAGTAGACTTGTCCATCTTGCGGGTGTTGCCTGGCAACATGGTCCCCAGCTCCTTGATGAGGACATTGAACTGGTCTCTACGTTTCTTCTCAGACTTGTTACGGGACACACTGTAGATTTAAGCATAAAAACAATAACAAAATTGCTTATTCCCACAAAATATACATTTCATTTTTGTCCTTTACGGATCTCATCTCTCTTAACAGTGCATCTGCATGTTTGCTAACAATTTTAGTTAATTGCAATTTCAATATAAGTGTATCTATCATCTGCCGTGGTCCACCATTAAATCAAACATCTATTGAAATAATAACATCATGGAGGATAATTTTCTTCTCTAACTTCAGTTAAACCTTTCAACTAAAATGAAACCATGATGACCTTACCGTTTCGCTTTGTCCTTTTCATCTTCTTCCATTAACCCATCAAAGATACTGCTGTCATCTCTGCACAGTTGGAAAAAAAATTGGTTCAAGGAAATAAAATAAAAAAGACTATTACTTAGAGTAGCTCAGTTTAACTCAGTTTTTCTTTTCCCAGCTTTTGTCTTCTGCTGCTGTAACATGTACATTTTCCCACTGTGGGATCAGTAAAGTATCATCTTATGTTAATTCACATACAGATATAGGTCTTCTCTGCTGACCACAGGCAATCTCTGTAGCACATAGATGTTATAACTATTCTCAGAAGATATTCAAACAGGTATGTAGCAAACTCAGTGTAATAACTTTCACACACACACACACACACACACAGAAAAGTGTGCTCTATCTCTTTGAGAAACAGCTGATTGTGCTAAATGTCGAAAGGATACTGTAGTGAAAAACAAAGTACAGAAATCTGAGAAATGAAAGTAGAGTTGAACCATGCCGTACAATGGGGGAAAAAAAGTGATTAATTTTGTTCATCAAGTAAAGATCAGTTAATCTGTAAACTAAATTCATACGTGGATTGCTAGTTAAAAAGAACATGTTTGCATCACTCCGAACAGAAGACATATTTCTAACTCACCGGTCAATGCTGGAGGTCATTTTGTATCCTGTTTAGGGTTGCAGCATTGGAGAGGGGTCTTTTAATCGTGAGGTAGACATTTGTGAATGAACCTTTAAAAGAAATAAAAAATTCATGGAACAGTACTTCACAATCTCTTCACAAAAACTTCTAAATACATCAGTCGTGTTAAAACTAAAACATGTCCTTACCGACAGTTTAGCCAGTTCTATGGCAGGAAAGTGCTGCTGGATGAGTGCCAAGTCAGGGCTGACACTCTGTGGTAGCGGTGGACCCCTGTGAGTCTTGGAGGAGAGTCACTGACTGTTTCTGTTGCTAAAAAGCCTTCACCAAGTTGATTTTTTGGTCTGCTTTGAATGTAAATGTAGCACATGGCAGCAACACCCGAGTCTATGAGAGAAAAGGAAAACATTAAAAAGGACAAATTTCAGGTCCATATAGACAACATCTCGGTTTGAAATGTTAATAATTAACCCTGAGAGCCAAATGTGATTTTACTGAAAATGTAAACTGTATATACAGTATTACTGCTGAATGTGTGCTTTAAGATTATGAAACTGGATGATTTTGTCCCATCTACTGTTACCTTGGTAACACTAAGTGCAGTTAAATACAGCAGCAAATACTCCTTGGCTACTCTTGAAGCAGCATTAGGAAACACTGGTATTGCCTTAGCTGCAACTTCAAACAACTCTGATAGAGTATAAAGAGATAGCTGTAACAAAAAAAAAATAAAAAAAATCATATCTCAGCAAGAGATCGTAATCTAGCATTAAGGCCTGCAGTGTGAGTATCCTTACCCTTCATTTTAATAGTGGAGGACAGTAGGGGACACGGATATTAGATAGGTGGGCACTGGCTTAAAAAAAAAAAAAAAGCACAGAAGCATCGCTGTAGAAAGTCTAAGAGACCAGAGATAGCACACCCTTACACATTGAACTAATGTGTTTAAATAAGTCTTCATCACAGATGTTTTGCTTGTATTAAAATGGAAAAGGTCAAAGAAAAAACTGATTTATGTCACTGTAGAGTTGAAGCATGAACCTTTTCAATCAGTCAACTTGAGTGTTTTAAATAATCACATTTAACCAATAACAACACTAAACATAAGCCACTTTTACGCATACACTTGCAATCCTGTAATGTTCTACAGATGGTCTGGAGTAAGGCAAGGCAGGTTTATTTGTATAGCACATTTCATGTACAGGACAATTCAAGGTGCTTTACATACAAAC
>JAOXYM010000015.1:24185373-24203116 GCA_028567055.1 Leptatherina wallacei | reverse complement strand
GTTATGAATTGGCTTGTATGAATCAATGTATGACAATCAGATTGGCTCAAACTGATTGTCTGTGAAGCGCCCTGAGAAGACATTGTCGTGAATTGGTGCTATACAAATAAAGATGAATTTAATTTAATTTAATTTTGTTCCAACACATTTCACTATGTAATGAATAATGATTTTCAGCTGGAATTTTTCATTAATCAACATCTAAGATGTAAGAATTGTTGTATTTATTATCTGACTGACCTTTTCAGAATTGATGAAGGGTTTGTGCTGAAGCTGTAAGCATGTTTTTATCTGTGGGGTGTGAGCTGAATATGAGTACTTTTGTTCTCCTTCATTTAGATATTAAAATGTGCTACCCTTTTTGAAGTTATTGCAGAATTTACAATTTTAAGCTCAACTTCTTCCCCCTCTTTTTGTTAAAAACATTAAATATATCAGGTTACAAGAATCCTAATGGGAATCAAAAACATAATTGTACCTGGATAAAGCCAGTCGGTTATGCTTGAGAGAAGAAGATTATTTAATTGCTTCATGAACTACAGAACTTTATCTAGATATATTTCTGACAGAAATCTTATGAACACTAGATGAATAAACAAACAAATGCAATACATTTGTTAAGTTTAATGTCTTTTCAGACCTCATCTAATTTCCAATTTTTACATTATCAACAATTGAGCTCATCAAAATACTCTCAATATACCCCAAACTCCATCCAAAAAGGTCTTTTTTCTGTAACTTAACCTTAAAAGCCAAATGTACTGTCTGGTATCACACAATTTAGGTTAACTCTGGTTGCATAGCAACCTTTATGTTTTCCTCATCACCCATGACACATCCTGACACCCGAGAGCAGGGGATTTGTGAACTTTCAATGACCCCAGGTGACACAAAACAGACCACAGTCAACCACTTTAAACATAAAATCCAACTTGGCGCTGGTAAACATCTTCCTCCATTCTCTAGGATTTACAAACAGCTTTAGTACTCAGATTAGGAGCAGATAAGCAAGAGATTCTATTCTACTCTCAGGGCTGGGACATATTTAGTATAATTGCATGCAGTTTTAACAACCAGCAAGCAGCTGACTCGCTGCCAAGGAGGAGGTCACACAAGACAACAGCAATACAATTTAAAACAAATAAATTTCTTCATTGCAATATTCCAATAGCCTTTAAGCTTTAAGGTTTGTATATGCATTTTGCATCCGCTTCACATTAAAAGATGTGAGTCCCTCAATTTAGAGGTAGAACTGAGAATAGTTTAATGATGACACAGTTTTGCCTGTAAGCAATACAACTCACAACCCAAAATTGTCAACATTGAGTTTCCACCATAGTGTACCAACTTAACTCTCAACACTCTGCAACCAGCTGTGTTTACACTTACTGCAGACACATCCAAAGGGCCCAGTAGCACAAAAGCAGCCTTTGTTTTGCATACTCACGCCACAGAAAACAGACAGGAATGTTTAAGAGACAAGCAGCAGTGGCGAGCAGATGCTGCTTGAATGCTGCTGGTTGGCTGTCCCAGAGGAGCAGGACCTCCGCCAGGGGCCTCATCCTGATGCCAAGTGGGTCAGTGGAGTTCAGACAAATGACTGGCAGAGCAGGGGAAGCAATCAAGAATAACTGGATCTACAGCCTTCGAAGACTACTGTAAAAAAAAAAAAACATCAACAGTTTAACCACTATTATCTATTATATTCTATTCAATAAAGACTCAGCAGCAGTATTGTTCTAATGGAAAACCCAAAAAGGTGATCTTTTAACTTGACTTTACTTTACTTTGCATGTGCATCAAGTTATTTCCTTTGCAAGAAGATTTATAACAGTATTAAAACATCCGATGCAGATTAACATGCTAGGTTATATCAAAGTCATTCTTTTAAGGCAAAAAGAACCAAATTTTACAGACCGCAGTTAATCTCAGATTTTAAAAAAAAAAGGAGCACTTCCACTGTTTGTGCATGACTAGTTATGCTGAATTTAAAAACATGCCATGCCAGACTACATCACTGAACTAAAAAAAAGGCTGTCACTTATTACTATTAGAGTGAAAATAAACAACACCATTTAGTTATCAGTCAGCATCTTTTAAAATCTACCTAATCAATTGGAGATTTCCTGCTTTGTTTTCACCGTCAACGCAATATCTTATCATGAATAGGAAAAAGTTTTAGACAACAGCCACGACTCAACTCTTGAAGTCATTCCTTGAGCTCTGTTTAATTGTAATTACAAGGTAAAACAATTTCATGTTTTTTTAAAAGCATCCCAATTATTTTTATGGTGATCTCACACTATAACAGCTAGTTTCTCAGTCCAAAGATTTAAACTTATCCAGCAGAAACTGGACATCTCCATTAAGAAAAGCTGACCTTTTCAATGAAAAACAAATACCTGGAGGCTATAAAGCCAATACAGATTTTGTGGAGTCCTACTGGTGTGATTAATGTCCTCAGGTGGTGCCAGCTGTGTCCACATTGGATGGAGCTGTAGACCAGAAGTTTGAAAATAAAAACAATCTAGGAATGTGGAGCTAGATGGGAGACAGAGGCCTTGTCCAAACACAGAAACTTTTAGTTTGAAAAAAAAAAAAGAACATTTCTTTACGTTTCAGCCTTTCATCCATTCACATGCAAATGCTGCTTTAGGGCAATGAAAACGGATCTCTTGGAAATTTTTGTCTTTTCTATGGAAATGACGATGCACAGTTCCCTGAAAGGGGTCTCACTAGTCACCATATGTCCTTCCTTAATTCCCCATCACATGTGTACAACAACTAAGCCACCAGTCCTCTGCTGCAGTGCTCATTTACACTGTTACACGTGAGCCCAGACCCCATCAGTGATCTCATGCTCAGGTTCTCATGCTCAAAAGATATAGAATAAAGGCCAGGTTTAAACTATTTGATAGGATATTAGCGACTACTGGCATGACATCATCCCCCCATCAGGGACATTTTGAGCAACATATGCATCAAGTATGACAAGTAAAAAGAATGCTAAGAATTATAATTTAAAAAAGTTTCAACATGATATACATTTACCTACTGATTCTATTCGAAACTGGCCATTTTGACTCAAGAAGAAACCATTTCACCCTTCATATAACCTCAAAATCCTTCCCTAAAAGACAGCTAAACTATCACAGGGAAAAACAAAAGCCAATTTAGTCTAAAAAAAGAAAAGAAATGAGAGATTTGGAGTTAGGAGTGGGTGATCTGACTTTCTTAAATTGCGAACAATATTAATTCTCTGTCCAAACTTTCACTCTCTTTCTGAACTAAGCAAAAGTGAATATCTGCTCTAAAAACCTTGGACTCTTACAACAGTAAACAGTAGATACTATAGGGGGGGGGAGAGAAGCTCTGAATGAAGTGACATCCTGAAAAACACGTTGTGGACTGTGACCGGAGATAGTTACCACTGATGATAACTGCAAGTTAATTACAGCCCTATCTCTGCATACAATGCAAGTTTCTCCTGCTGTGTTCAAGCTGTTTTTCTAACTATAGAACTCATATTAGGTCAACATGATTTTGCAAATTCAGAAGTTGAACTCAGCTTCTTGTATAGTGCATTTTGCATCATTCCAATTTAAGTTATCCTGATTGTGATGTATGAAGTGAATCGGAGGTGTGCATTTGAAAGTAGTAATTCACTAAATATCCGGCAGTACAACATGTTGTTGTACAGCAGAGTTGTGTTTATCCACAGATGTTGCAACTTAAGAGGCAGCGATTATCATGTCCCCTGCACGTATTTCCTACCACGACAATGTTCCTGTGCCACAAACAACTGTCTGGAATAATGTTAATGTTTCTTTACAGGAGCACTATAGCTCTCAAGAACCCATGCAGCCACATGCACATCTAATCATTCAGATCAGGGATTCAGATCATACTGATTCTACTTCAATAAACTTCAAATGCCATCAAGTCCCAACAGATGTTATCAAAGACTACTGAATCAGTATTACAGTAGCATCTTTGAGAAAACATGTGAAATGCTTTAGTGACTCAGACGTCAGTCTCATAATCATTATTTTCAAAAAAGCATCAATACACAAAGAAACACAGATGAAAAGCAGCTCTGTTAGAGCTCTTGAATTAAGATTCAAACAGCTTAATTAGCTCAGACTGTGTGCCTGAATATTAAAAAGCTTGAACCAGGCCACTGCTGCAAGCAACAGCAAAAAATTCCCAGAGTTATTTACCTCTTGTCTTTGAGTGGTGATCAAGTAGCCGCCTGCTTCACGTCATTACAGACAACTCTGTAGTCATTTCTGGTCTGTATTCTTCATCAGCTGAACAGAAAGACAAGGGCTCAATTTACAAATCAGAGAAAAACCATTCACGTTACTGAAACAATGTAAAACATCTGGGTCATCATGAACCTCCTACAGCGCTGCAAAAGCAAGAATTCTGCTCTAAATTCATACCGATGAACACACACACACACGTTTATTTAAAATTAATTCGCAACCCAAACACCCCAAACAACTACGGTAAGAAAAGGGGGGTTCTCTCTCAGGCAGTGTACAGTATATGTAAGCATTTATGTGCGTCTGTGTAAAAACATCATAACACAATCCATGATATTATCACAACAGTAAACTATTTAAATGAATCAATCATATGTAGCATTATCTAAACGCTAAAATATCAACTTAAGAAAATACCTCAATACATTCATTAAGTATCTGTTTAGAGAAGTTAAGCAATGACTGATCCGAGCCAAAATCCCCATATCACGATATGGTTGGACATTTTCAGGTACATATGAAAACAAAATGATCTAATAATTCCTATTTTGAGAGGGAATGACCACACACTTTGTACTTCCACCCACATCACTTTTTAGGGAAAACCAGTAGACCTGACTCATTTTTCCTTGATCATAGTAACATCAGATAACATCATACTAAGACCAACCCTGATCTTGATGTAGGTCAACTTTTTCCATTTTTTCAAAAAGATGTTACCATCTTAAATATATGCAATTTTACTTTGTCTGGAGTATTTGAAGATGAAACATATCAAACATTAAAATATTTATTCCAATTAAAATTCTGTCAGAATCGTGATAAAAAAAAACAGACACTACGCACAATTCAACTTTATTTTAATTTAGTTATAATCTTAGTTTATATTTTTTTCTTTTCAGGTTTTAACAAAATTGCTGGAGCAAAAAGAAAAAAACTATTTATGAAATTCAAGAACTTGTGGATCTAAAATCTGCTACAGGCGATATGTAATGGCTAACTCTATAACCCATTTTTACTAGTTTTAAAGGCCATCTTGCATTACGGTTTCAATCTTACACATACTCACACACACTATCAACTAAAAAGAGGGATACTGTTTGCCAAGTAATGGTGCATTATGTTTAGGGACTCAAGCCATGCAAAGAAACAGGAACTGACAAAATCTGCAATTCTTACTTATGTGTCTGAGAGCTAAATAAAAATCCCCCAAATCCTGTGTGACAAAAGGATTTATCTGCTAGTATTGTTGTCAATGAAAGAATTCTTCTCCAAGTCTGGGAACAGTGAAGAAAACCAGCAGATTGTTTAACTGATCTCTTGTGGATAAATCTGATTTATATTTATCTGATAAAATCAGCCATCAATTAAATCTCAAGTATCTTAGGAAGTCACATTTGTCTTATTATTACTATCATAACGTTTGGGAAAAAAAAAAAAAAGGTCCAAATTAAATATAACTTATTAAGGTTAAATTTTGTCATGATGTCCAGACAAAAGAATTGGGATTTACAAAGTTATATCTGGAGAGTAAAAATCCTTTTTATTGTTGTTTTTGTTATTATTTATACTGAAATTAGCAATGAAAATGAAAACACAAGGAACAGAGCATAATGTTGTGCTCTGTGGCAAAGTTTAATCTCTAGGAAATGGTCAAAAATAATAAAAGTGGAAGAAAGTTGCTGGTCAGTCAATCTGCTTGTCAAAGTGCAAACTAGAGGGCCGAGCTGTCAAAGATCTTATCAAGAAATTATATTGCTCTTTATCATCTTTACAGACACAGCAAAGTAGGATAGAGTTTACTGTATCCAACTGACACAATAAAAACAATTTGTCTCAGTAAAACTAATACAGCTCAGCACATTAAAAGGCTGTGATAATGAGTTAATCCAGAACGATTCAACATATCAAATGAACTGATATTCCTCTGTTTCATGGTGCACTAAAATCAGATGTTTTGCATTAAAAGAGGAAATAAAGATTAATATTACCACTATTCCAGGTCAAGCTCGTCATCAACATGTTAACCCTTTACTCTGAGTAAAATGTGCCCCTTAGAAAAAGCCAGAATACTCCTATTTCTACAATCACGGCATCACTAAAGTAAAAAATAAGTAATAAGTAAGAGATTCAAATACAATACAAAGACTGATTATTTTTCTACACACTGCAGCAATTACATAGTTAACCTTGACTGATGATACAGGTCATGTATTAGAAGAGACCATTTCAGGGATTTTAAAGCATGAACGTCTTGAGAATGTAAACCTAGTGCCTTGCTTCACAACTCAACCCTGTAGCACTGAAGCAAACAAGAATATCCCCCTAAACAATGACAAAAATCTGAAAGGTGATTGAATTAGTACCAATACTATCATTGTGATTATTAGTCAAATGCTTTAGATATACAATTGTTTGGGGAAGGAAATGTACTTCAAAATTGGGTTTTGATTATCATCTTATCTTGATTATATTGTTTTTACAATTTGGGAAATGACTATGCAAGTAATAACTGAAATTCAGAATGATAATTTTACTTATTGTTCAACCATTTCACATTCGAAACCACTGCTCTAAGCCAAGAACAATGGCAACTTCATGGACAATTGAAACTGCAAAAGCAACTTGCGAAATCTATAGTACGGATTCTTGTTATTTCCAAACCTTTAGTCATTTCTCATCAGCAAGGAGCGCTCCAGTCTGCTGACTACCAGTATATCAACTACAGACACAAAGAACTAGTATTACTGCCACTCATCATCGCCCAGAATAACTAAAAGCTCCCTGAATATGTCCAAAGCCAGAAAACATCCATCTGAATCAACACAGGCTTCTCTGTATCATTACAATCTCATATAACAGGCATATTGTAATTAGGCATAGCACATAATCATGTAGCTAATCAGTGAGAGTTCCTCTACCTTCTTCATTGCCAACTGTGTTGTTTCCTCTTCTCTTCAGGGAAAACAAATGTGCTGTTATTGAGTGGCAAGTTTGAACACTTTTTATTCTGAACACCCACTTTCAAACACACCAACAAAATATAAATCCATGTATGATTAAGGCTTTGTATAGAACTCAAGCTTTTAAACCTTGATAAAAAAAAATTTCCTGTATGTACAAGCAGCCAAACAATAATGACACATAATGCATAATGGCTAGTAGTATTTTCTTTTCTTTCCTTTTTTGCAAAAGCAGAGAACACGTGAATTCAGAGAGACATACTGTCCTGGTTTCCTCCGCTTACCTGCAGTGCGCTGTGGTGCCAGCAATGAAAAATAGGTGTCAAAGTATTTTTCCATGCTCCACAAACAGCTTCAACTGCTCTATATGGACTAAATTTAGCACTTGTTATGTGCTGTTTGAAAACAAAACAGGGGAAAATTAACACCTATAATTACAGCCTGACCTATGCTGGATTTATGGAACAATGCTGCCATTTGATTATGGGAAATAACAAAAAGAAACAAAAGGGGGAAAAAAAGGTTGTTGTTTTTTTCTATATGAAAAAGTCTTGAGATAAACACCTTCACTTTGTTTTTCTGAGCAATATGCACACTGAGTGGCACAAACTATTCAAAATTATTGATCAGCACCTCCAATGCCAAAGAAATGCAATGGTAATTTAATCCTGCAGTAATATGTATTCACTTTACAGGGTAACATATTAGTCTGTCCATTTTACATCTAATTCATTTAATAATGTCCAAGAATGACTCTACTTATACCGATTTCTTTGTTTAGGCAAAATAAAAATATCATAAAATAGAGTGAAACAAAGTCTTTTAAATGTGGGTAAAATAAGAAAAAAAATCTCACTGAAAATTGTCAATAAACGATGAAGGCCCTTTCAGTGAGAGCTGATCAATGACGAATGCTCATTAATTGCTTCATTTCTCTAATGGCACAATAAATCGTGACAGTGGAAATTTTAGCAGCCTTCACAAACTAACTTGTTCTTTTATCTTTATCGTTTTTCTAACTATTTACATTAAAACAGTTATAATTCATCATTTACTGCAGCACAAATCAAACAAAACCTTTCATTAAGCCTTATTCAAACCACAAAAATGCTTTATTTCAAGCAAATGGTTGATCTGTGCAAAAGGAGGCTGTTACATATTCAGAAACAAATCAAAAACTTCACATCAAAAGGAAATCACTATAAAGGAGCTTTATCTTGGCAACATATTCTGAGGATCAAAAACTTGAACATTTCTTCACATAACAATGAGCAGACACTATTCTATGCATGCAGGTTTGCTTGCAAGCAAGTCATGTCTGATAACCATATCAGACATTAAAACTTGTAATCTAATCCCATTCATAAACAGGTATGTTTCAACTTAGGGGATAAGTAGATACGCCTGACAGTTAAAGCGGACAGATAATAAATTGATTATTTTCTATTTGTTGAATTTAGACCAGCGAAAACAAGGCTGGATTTCTGGAGCAGAGCTGTCAAAGATATGTTAATTAACTACAGGGGGGGAGTCAGCTGTTGGGAAAAGCGTAAAAATAAAAAAAAAATTAAATAAACTAGTGTTCGTGCACAGTAGTCTGGTATATAAAACCAATTGTACTTGGGTTAGCCTTTAAGTTAGAAATGCATGTCCAACACATCCATGTCATCTCGTGCTGGTGACTGATGCCGGCCGGTGTTGCACCGGGAGGAGGTTGCCAGAAGGCTACCGCCACCTAGCTTATTTGTTAGCATCAATTTCAGCAACTAAACAACAGCTTTATAATTTACCACAGAGCGATGTATGACAGGTGAAATCAAAAGATCTCAGTCCTTGAAAGAAATTTGGACAGAAATATTTTTTCCGCTGGTTAGCGACTGTATAATGTGAAGTAGCATGCGCTGAACCGGTCAGCGATAAGGTGCAGTATGTGTGTCAGCCCACTTCCAGCTAGAGCTAGCAAGCTAACACGTAGCATTAGGTAATAATGTGGGTCACCGGGCCTTAGACTACCCTGTCACCAAGCAGAAGTAAACTGTTCTTTATGCCCCCTTCACCCTCTTGTCAACAGTAAACGCAAAGGTTATCGATAAAAGCGAAGACACACGCACACACAGAGAAGCTTCGTCGGTAGAGACAGGACACTTACCCCGTACAGTCTCCTGTTTTCATCAGGATATCCCTGCACCAAGTGGCGCTGCTGTGGTTGACTGCGCAAGGCTGAGAGGCAGACTGACTGGAGTTGGTACGAGAGCCAAAAGGGCCTGCCGCTGTACTCCAGATAACACGCGCCTCGATAGAGACGGGTTACCCGCATCACCATTTATTCAGACTATCTACGTTTTTATACAGTTACACTTCTGTTACAAAGACCTTTACTGATATATTCACGTTTTTTTGTTACTTTAAAGTCGCAAAATCAATGAGTTGGTGTGAAACCACTTGTAGAATTATTTTTCTTTCTCTTTCTTTCTTTCTTTTTCTTTCTTTCTTTCTTTCTTTCTTTCTTTCTTTCTTTCTTTCTCTTTCTTCTACTTCTTAATTGAATTTTACTTTTGTAATGGTTTTACATTTTTCAAAACCGTATCCCAGTCATCCAAATAGTGATAAAGTAGTTTTCTTTTTTACTTCTCTAATGTTGTAGGAGCCCTAAAGTTTGCATTAAAAAGTTTCAAATACAATACTTATGATTATAAAAACTTTTTTGTACGATACACGATAGTTGTCCATCAGAAGGAGCGCGTCCCCCATCCCCGGCGTGGTACCCATCATCACCATGGTAACGGGTAAATTAGCAAACGTTGCAGTACCGTTTTTGGCCACTGCAATGTGTTTGTCAGGCATGTAGCGCTGTTTCAAACACTTTGGTGCAGGGACATTTATTAGATACAACTTGATAAATAAATAAATAAATAAATAAATAAATAAATAAATAAATAAATAAATAAATAAATAAATAAATAAATAAATAAATTTGCCATCATATTTAGTTAAAAAATATTTTTTTCTTAAATATTGGGTTCATTCTGAGATGGCAGAGAAAGACATCGTTATAAATGACAGAATCTAGCGCAAAGTTTTTCATAACATTTATTGCAAGTATTCGCTCATTAATACAATCTGCTCCACCCTTTGCAAACCTCTTGGACAAACGGACTATGCCCACCTTAAAGTGTTGTTAGATTTTTTTTTAAAAAAAGGAAATTTTTAAATAACCACTTATCCATTTTGGTATAGTAATAATAACTTTTCTTCAATAAAGGCCGTCATTTAAATATCTGCAATTCTATACTTACATTTTCTCATGTCTTTGGAAGGAAGCGTTTTTCGCCACTCTAGTTGCATCAAAAAAGTCTCTTAACTGTCAACAATCCTGGTTGTGTACTCGTGTAACGTGAGTCACATTATGTGCTCAGAGAAAACACTCTGGAGGTCACCCTTACTATACTGATTGAAGTCCAAATTGAAGCCCCGCAGAGGGAGCTTAGTTTATTGAGTTTGCCTGACTTCCTGCAAAATTTTACTCAGTAGCACATGTTTTGAAACCCACAGGCCTTCAAACTAATTAGGCCTTTGAGATGAAAACGTATCTTTATTGCCAGATGCAAAATCACTTTGTGTTGCATGGGGAAATACAGCATTACACTTGAAATATTAAGGGGGAAAAAAAATGTTCTCCGTAAATGTTAAAATACTTTAGGGTACAGCTGGGACTGACATCTTTTTTAGAAAAACAATCAATGTTTGACTATAATTTTAGCTTCAGGCCAAGATTATCATAAGATTAGTTTGGAATTGTCCTATTCCACCATGAACTTACCAATCTTGAAACTGTAATAAAGTGAAGATGGTGACATCTACTGTTAATGCAAATAATTACACATTAAAGATTTTTCACAAAATCTTGCATTGTAATCTTTTTCTACTTTATATTGTATAAACAGTACCAGTCAGAATTTTGGATGCAATTTTCCCTTAGATTTAATGGCAAAGAAAAAATGTATAAAATCTTAAAACCCATTAGATTTAATGGGAAAGTGTGTCCAAAACCTTTGACTGGTACTGAACATATTTGTCTCTCTACCTTTTTGTGTGCCATCTTTTTTTTGTGTCAGGAAACAAAGACTGGCCATTCTTATTATATAGGTATTTGAGATTAACTTAATAATAATAACTATACCTTTATTATTATTCAAAAAAAGTATGTATGGTAAGTTAATCAAACTTACACAAGTCGTCCCAATCACACTGTAGTTGTTTTAATTCAAATAACCCACATTTAACGCAAAGTAAAATCTGGACAAATGAAAGGTATTTTAATTGATATTCATTGTGTACATTCAAACATCACTATACAACTGTGGTAGAAGGGCTGTGATTGGAGTCTGGATCACTCGGTCGTGGTTCGGTGGCTCGGGTCTCAGAGTCTGTGCCGTCTCTGTGCACTTAGCTTCAGAGGTGGAGATTCTAAAGCATATCAATATAGACAATTAGAAGAGGATTTCAAGATACACCCATGCATGTTGTTAGCAGCCTTGGTGATAACAAGTACTAATGCTGTAAGGATGAAGGCTTAATTTTAACAGCAAATACAGATTTTGTTAAAATACATAAACCATATCTTGATAAAATACTATACCAATAAACAACCTATTATCAAAGGTCCCACCCTTGTGTCCAAAGTAATAATTTTTGCAATTTGTTATGCTATCACATATCATTCTAATATGTCTTTTTTTAAAGATTGGCAAAAGAAATCATTGGACTTTTACCTTTCCTTCATTCATATTCTAAGGATCGTCTTCCATTTCGAGGCTGTAAGTGCAAAAACATTTTTCTATAAGTTCATCACATTATGTAAGGTGTTTATTTCCTTTTATATGCTGGCAGAAACACAAGCATACCCTGTAGAGGAAGTAGCCTCTGCTCTCAATTCCCCCAGGTCCCTGCAGTTCAGCCTGCAGGAACACAAAAACTACAGGATATAGCTTTGCAAACAAATTATTGTGTCAGTCCCATTTGCTCTTTTCTTAATGTTGACAATAAAGCCCCCACTCAGACCGAGCCAACAGCACACACCCACTCCAACACTCACATCTGGATTCTCCGAAACAAACTAACTCCACATATCTCACTCACAGTTCCCCTCTATCCACTTTGCTTGATAGCCACTAGGGATAAATTTACCTTTCAGCTGCACTCATTTTAGACCATAATTACTCTGGGCTTGGGAAAGAACAACTAATGTAGACTGAGCTCATACAGCATTATCATCATGTAAGATAAAGACAGGCAAAACACTTTTGATTCAACTGTAGAATGAAGGGCACACGTTTTGATAACAGCATTTGCTGCAAACTAACAAAAGTACAGTGCACTACTCCCCTTGCAGTTGTATCATCTCAGCTCTGTCAGTACTGTCCTTTAGCAAATGAGCCATCTGGAGGCATTCTGTTAAGAAGTGGCTTTTCATAAGTGTCATCAAAGGATTTTATTAAGAAATCCCATTAAACAGAAATTTGTGACAGTTTGCATCACTGGCTCCATTTAACAAAAAAAACAAAAAAAACAAAAAAAACAAAAGTGAAGACCAAATGGAGAACTGATGTGGGTGATACATACACGCATGGAGAGTCCTCTCTCCCTTCTGGTATGGAGTTGAGAAACTAGATGCAGAAGAGGGTGCAACTGAGGGATCTAACAAACATACATAGATAGAGGCAGTCAAACATCAACAGCAGAAAAAGAGAAGGTGCACAATATTTATTCTACATAGAAAATGCAAAACAAAAATGCAAATGCTTCTATACTGCAGTTACGTCTTCATGGGAGCTTTTATGTCGCAGTTTAACAAATGTATTCCAACTTGAGTCGTTTAACACCACTTTAACGGAAGACTGTGATTGGTTTTATTTTTCATGGAAGCAATGCGTTGTTTTACATAAAATGAGGTCAGTGTGGGATGTTTTATACGTAGGTACTCTGGCTTCAGTAAACATAAATGCACATATGAAAATAAACCTAAAAAATATTTCACACTGTGGACGATGAAATAAAGACCTCATATCACAGCTGCAGAAAAAATATTGACTTTTTAAATCTTGTAAATGACTAAAAAAAATCTACTCTAGGTTCCTCTGACAATTCAAAACTCCTGGAATATCATTATAGTCAATATCAAATGAATCAATACCTGAATCTAGTTCATAATGCAAATTATTAGTTCAATAAATATATTTTTATTCTAAAAATGGGGAATTCTACTTATTTAAAGGACTCTTGCACTTTAGTTCCATTTCTATTTCAGCCCTTTTTATTTCAGATTTTCAAATTCTGATAAGTGGAATTGTGAAATGATTTGACTTGCCAAAGGACTATTTTACTTGTAGGGGCTTTTTTTTTTTGGTCTGACTGACTACCCCTGTTCATTTACATATAATAACATGAAGTATAAAAAGAAAGGGGAATTTTTTTAAATAAAACTTAACTGTTTATATAATATTCATTACAATCATATTTCATAAACATTAAAATTATTATTCCACAGTCCATGATGGTTTTCATCTTCTAAAATATTTAATTGTTCATTTGGTTATGTTTGTGTGTGTATGTGTGTATATATGTGTTCTCATACAAGTTCTTATCAACCAAGAAATAAAGCTGGCTGAGGAGTCATGCCGTCACCTCCCTACACAACACATTGTCTAACATGCAGCACAGTCTAAATGCAATAATATCTGTGACTAGATTTCATTTTCTATCTGTGCATGTGTCCAAATATTTGTCTGTATACATATATTTATTCCTCATTCATATGTACTTGCATGCATACAGGGTTTGGGAATGACATGCCAATATGCCAGAGACAAATTCAGTTCAGGGGATTTTTACAATAACTGCAGGTCACATATAAAGTAGTTATAACAAGAACGTGAGGGGTTTTCTTGGGTTGGGCAACAAACTCTAGCAGTATAGTTCTATCGTTCCACCGACCTACCGCCCCATGTGACAAGAAAAGACCTTGTGGTTTAGAGTAATGAAACAAAAACTGCACATGCAAAACAGAACACTAAACAACAGCAGTAACAATTCTCACACACACATACAAGCAACACAACAATTTAGGTTTAATTTTATGCCATATGTTCACACCTATATTCAGGGAAAATTCACACAATTGTATCAACTCTCACTTACCCTTTCACTATTTTCTTGCACTCTCAGCTCCTGAAATATTAACAAAAATTGAATTTAATATTATTCAAGCTCACTAGAGTTGATTTAAGATTAAATTGTACTGTAGGACATTTTATGTTATTCTATTTGTTACCATTCTGCAATTAAGCTCTTTGAGAAATGAACATTGTTAGATCTGTTTTACCTTTGACTTCTGAACCAGCATTAAAACACAGAGTTCTCCTAAGACATCCGATGTCTGGAAATACAAAAGTCGAATAATTGTGTAATATTTATCTTTAAAATACAATTAGTCTGAAATACTTGGAATCATTCAAGTTTCTTACCCAGATCTTCAGGTCTGCAGAGGAGTAGGACGAGCACACGGAGTCTATCTGTGGAGCAGTACAGAGGATGATGGAGGAGAGCACCAACAGGACGGAGAAACAAGAAAAAAAAATGAAACGGTACCTGGCGAAGTAGCTGCCTTTGATCTGTTGTGGCCTGCTGAATATCTGCCGGGGCACCTTTTGTTTCATACAACAACGCAGAAACAAGCAGTTAACACTTTAACCGTAACCAGAGCAGCAATAATGTGTGATGGCATTGTGGGAGCTGCAGATAGTCTAGCGAAAAATAACATCTCCCATACGCTTCAACGTGATTGCAGTGAATGTCCATTAGTAGGGTTAGAGCTTTACTGTTCATGGACAGTTACTGTCTGACAGGATAATGTCAAAATGACATCTGCTTTGGCAAACAATTATAAATGATGTTAAATCTTAAAACAATACAAAGATCTCTGACGCAAGGTGATGAAGTGGCTGTCAGTCAACATCTATGGTCCTCTCAGTCATTTGTGACTTTATGTCCGGGAGCAACACAAAGAGTCAGAGGCTGAAAGACCAGAACTTAGTTTGATTTACTTATTTATTTATTTATTTATTTATCTATTTATAATTGTGTAAATAATGTATTTATGTCTAGTTTGGCTAGTTTGGCATTACATCAGTTAAAAAAGACTGATTGATTAATAAATAGATGGATGATAAACATACGCAAAAGCAAACAAAACAGCTCAATTTCAAGTATGAAATTCCAATGTAAATGTCTAAGCCAATGTCATCATTATTTAGGATATCTTTTATGTCAATAAAGTAAGTGAGGGAAGGATAGAAAGAAAAATAAATACAGACTTTATGCCTTGTTGAAAAAGTTCAGATCTTTTCTTCAGCTTCATCAAGCAAAAGAAAAGCACGACGTGCACATGTGAGGAAATAAAACAGGGACGGACTTACCCGTACAGGCTGGTATAGTGAGGATGAGAAGGGCTGTGAGAGTGATGCTGGCCGGGCTGAGTGGATTCATGGCGCTGCCGCTGACGCTGTGTGGGTTGCTGGGGGCTCCGCGCTGCGCACGCTGACTTTGGCTCTGGAAGGTCTTCATCTCTCTCTATGGTTGGCCTTAGTCGCGCTTTTTTTTCTTTCAAGCTCTTCTGACACTTCCTCACGTCAGAGAAATATGAAGGCTCGCGGCACACACCCTCCACGGACGCACGTGGCGTCATTAAGAGCTCTGTGCGCGTGTGAAGTTTTTATTAGTCTGTGGATCAACAGGTTAGCGGAGGGAGATGCTTCAGGGAGGTATGAAAAAAAAAAAGCTGAGTAAAGTATTGCATCCAACCGGAAGCAGTAATGTAATTTAAAAAAAAAATCGTTTCTTATTTTTTTCCACGTTCACGTGCCCTCTTTCCTTAAACTTTGCTGTTTTACATAAACTAGGCTATATGTTACATGGACTATTTTTTCTGTTAACATGCTGACAGGAACATATGAGGACAGCAATCTTTCACTAAGGCCATTGTGAGAGCTAGATATTTACATTTCTTTCACATCAGTCCTGTTGTCAATTATTTGCACTTGAATGTAACATTATAGGCTACATTTACAAGTACTACCCTTTTAAAAAAGAAAAATAATTTTCGACCTCAAGAAAACAAAAGTTACCATCACAAATATCACATACCGAATATAGTATGGAAAACAAAAGTCAAATTTCTCCATAGCCTGTTTGGTGACATTGAGATAAATGTAGGCTACTTTATTACATGGCCATAGATCACTTATGCATGGGAATGTCACAAGTTAGGTTGGGGCCACATTTAACTTAATGCCTGAACATCCTCTACAAGAACAGATAAATTGTTCTCTCTTTCAGGGCTGAGATAAAAGAATAACAAATAATATTTTATCTCACAACTTTGGCTTGAGAGCTTGTTATTGAGGCGTAGACAGGCAGAACTTTTTTCTTGTGCAGCCTCCGACAACTATTGTGTGATTGGTCAGAAATTTGAAGTGTGCATGGTTAATGTGGAAAAGCTGTTGACATTTCCACTGATGTGAAAAGTTCAACAAGGTTGAATGGATACTTTTGCAGAACAGCTGATCAAGGTTGTGAGGACGTATGAAAATATATACAACTCATAAAAGCATACAAAGACATGACCACCCAGGTCCCCAAACACATCCCCGGCCCTTACATTTTGAGCTCCAATAGGTTAGCACCTCTTTCACTATGAATTGTGCTCTTGTATTAGGTGCAGAATGTAGTTTAGAATTGCTTTGCTAATAAAGCAAGACCTTCTTTGAAAGAAAAGTTATCTGGATGGCACCATCTCTCCCACCAATATGTGTTTGTATCATTCAGAATTAATGATGCCTTCACAGATGTGCTAGTCACAATGTCATGTGCATCAGTCATGCTAAAAGACTAAGTTGGAACTGCCACTGGTTGTTGCTCTCCTCTCTAGTCCAGAAGAAGCAGCATCCACGAATTTCTTAATGATATTACATACTGGAAATGATGGATTCATTATTTAGAAAAAAACTATTTGGCCACAAAGTTTGTCACAGAGTGGCTTCTTTATACAATCATGCCCTCTAGACAATGGAGTTGTGAGATGTTCTAGGAGGTATACAAAACTTTGTGTTATTTTTTAGTGACTGTTAATACAAGCTTAAACAAATTATTCTTTCATAATATGGTACTAGTCCTTTTTTTTTTCAAATAAGTGGATCTAAATGCTTTTTCAACTGGTGTCATTATCTTATACAGTTACTGGCCCCTTTGTTAGGCATACCTTTTCCATTGCACATCTCAATACATCTAGTCATGTAGATATGGTGAAAATGATTTGCTGAAGTTCAATCTGAGCACCAGAATGAGGAAGAAAGGAGATGTAAGGGACTTTGAATGGAGCATGGTTGTTGGTCTGAGTATTTACTGGGATTTTCACACACAACCATCTCTAGGGTTTACAGAGAATGTTCTGAAGAA
>JAOXYM010000015.1:24152649-24166313 GCA_028567055.1 Leptatherina wallacei | reverse complement strand
GGAGGACTAAACCCCCCCCCCCCCCCCCCTCATTCCTTTTCCATTGTATTCTCATGACCTCAAACCAACATTCTCATCAGAGACTCTCACCTCTTTATGGCTCCTGCCATTTAAATTATGTCATTAAACATGGAGAACATTATTACTTTTACTCAGTAATTATAACACACATTAAGATTGTGTCTTTACTCCACTTTCAACTTTTTTAATTGTCCACTCCACCTTAATTAATGTAATTATTTTGTGACAAATGCTCATTAATGCATCCTGAGTCTGCTTTATCCTCACTTGTGAATACATGTTGTTCCATCATACAGATTATTTATTTATCATCATTTCATAAAAAAGTGCTAATATCAGCCTTTAGATGATGAATATAGTTCATAATTTTGACTTGCTTCTTCTTTTTGTTTGTTTGACCTCTGCCTTAGATTTTTTGTTAATTTTGTGCACATTTTTCAAATAATTGTTTTTGTCACTGGTAGTAATTAAGTACAGTTTTGCTGTAGTTAAAACTGTACTTTCGGGTAGCCCTTCTAACTATTGAATGTGACCATGTTTGTAGTTGTTCTTTTAAAGAAAAGAAAAAAAAGCAATCTTTTGATACTAGAATCTGTCTTGAAGTCTGTGTTTGTACTTACGGCTTCCATATACTGTTTCTTCTTCTTTCATGGGCTCAGAGTCGGTGCCAAGCGGCGAGAGCCAAAGTGTCGCAGGAGGCGATGAGGACGCTTTGGATGACTACCAGGAGCTCAGCACCCGTGAGGAGCAGGATATTGAGGGCATGATGGAGATGTGCGAGTACGCCATCTCCAATGCTGAAGCTTTTGCTGAGAAGCTATTCAAAGAGTTGCAGGTTTTAGATGGGGTGAGTAAAGCAAACTTTGTGCTTTTATAGTAAAAACAAGCCTGTAAGATACTGAAATATGATCATGGAAGTGTTTTTTTATTTTTTTAATATACATTTTTTTTCTATTTAGTGATCTGTAAATTGCCGCAGTGACTAATACTCCCTATTTAATGCTTCTCACTTAAGGCTAATATTCAGTCCATCATGGCTTCAGAGAAGCAGGTTAATATCCTGATGCAGCTGCTTGATGAAGCACTGTCAGAGGTGGACACCATCGAGGGAAAACTGAGCAGCTATGAGGAAATGCTCCAGAGCGTTAAGGAACAGATGGACCAGATCTCCCAGAGCAACCGCCTCATCCAGATCAGCAACACCAACAACGGCAAACTGCTGGATGAGATCCAGTTCTTAGTGGTGAGGCATTTTTACCCACTTTAACCTACCCCACTGAGTGTCTGAGCTGTTCTGAGATACAAAGTATTTGACGTTAAGAATATTTTTCTCTGCATAAATGTGATTGATATATTTTTCAAAACAAACAGAACTACATGGACTTGTCAAAGGGACACATTAGGGCCTTGCAAGATGGAGACCTGACCTCCCCTAAAGGTATCGAGGCCTGCATCAACGCCTCTGAGGCTCTTCTGCAGTGCATGAACGTGGCACTCCGACCAGGTTAGTTTCCACAGTAAGCAATATTGATTAATCACTGCGTGACAAAATCTACCTGTAGTTTTTTTTTTTTAAAGCTAATCAGTCAAATGAAAGCATTTTCTTTTGTTATTAGGTCATGACAAGCTTCAGTCTGTGAAGCAGCAACAGCACCTATTTGCTGAGCTGAGAGATACCTTTGCTCGCCGCCTCACCAACCACCTCAATAACGTGTTTGTCCACCAGGTAACAAGTTCACGATTATTAGAAGATGCTTATCAGCATTATATTAGAAAAGCACATTGTGAGATTCTGGTAATATATTTTGTTTTTCTAAGTAGTCAACTTGTTTTTGCTGATCAGGACTTGAAACTGTAGATTAACTGAGACCCTCAAACAAATATGAAACAAATCAGGTTCTCTGTGCATCTGACTATTAACACCAGAACTAAAACTAAGTTATTGAGAGCAGTAATAGAGTCCAACTTTTGTTGTCCCACACTTGGCCTGGTCCGTCAGCTGTGAAACCATGGACCATGGTCTCTCTTGTTCTATTCCAGGCTCTTTCTCTCTCTCCTCATGAACTTCCTGTTTTGTTGAAGCACTCTTCCTGGGCTTACTCGTGTCGTTTCCTTCCAGCTGTGTCCCGGCTTTTCTTGACTCTCTGTGTCGCTCACTTTGAATCATCCCACTCTGCTCTCTGTCTCTGTCAGTTCAACCACTTCAGTCACTTCAAAATGACCATCCCTCAGTTCTATAGGTCCTCCTGTCTGTCACTTCCAGTGAGTACCCTCACAGAAACCCCCCCTACTCGTCCCTTCTTTGCTAATGATTAACGTCTCACAACTCACTCCCAACGTACATGCCATGAGACTCCAGGCTGTTCCCTCCAGGATGCATTATTTATTGCATGAGGTATGATTCTAACTACTTAACATCTCTCATTTGATCTCAGAGCTGAGGAGTCTCCGTCCATTTTTCTCCTCCTTCACCAGCTGTCTCGGCTGAGGGCTTTTCATGTTTGGCTTTGCTGCAACGGTCTTTCATCATAAAATGCTGTGCCTGTCTGCTCTGTATGCATGTCTTTAGAAAAAGCATTAGAGACTGAACATTGAGGGGAAGTGAGCTGGCAGTAAAAGAGGTGCTTTTCAGTCATTTGATGTGAGATTTTTGAGGATTTGCAGTTCTAAAAAAACAGTTAATATCCAAACTGTGAGCAGAGATGTCACATCCACTATTGATGTATAAAGTAAGTTAAATTTGGGGAGTGTTTGTGTGCATATAGCCGGATGAAATTGGACTTCATGTAAGATTGCTACACCTGTTATATTTCTTATACACCAAACCGATGTTAAGAACCAGCGATAGTGGTAGGACCTTCTGCTGAGGATACTTACATTGCCATCATCTGAGGGGAAATAATGCACTTGAACACACCAAAAAGATAACCTCCATCTGCAAACCACAAATCTACGCCTCTGCAAGAGGACAGAATTTTGCTGTGCCGAATGAAGCGATAGTCTAGACATTACTTAGACAATACAAAAACAATATTGATGAAAAGTCAAGTCATTATTAGTTGGGTTTTTAACATCCAACATTGATCCAGCTCAGTTATATATGTGTAGTAATGTGTTTATAATTTAAACACCACATGGATTGTTTTAAACATGTATGCTTTAATGAAACATTTCTGATTTATGTATAGAAAAATAACAGTTAAGTTCATATTAAAGCACTACACCATTCAGCCAATCATAGTGATCTCACTCACTGAAAGACCTGAATTTGTGTTGGATCCAACAGAGTCAGCAGTGTGTTACAGAAGAAATAAACATTCACTGATACTCCAGACATTCTTGACGGCCAGTTGTCAGCTTGGTGTGTAAGACAACCCCCCCCCAACCCCACCCCCACCCCACCCCACAAGGTGTTCCCATAGTGAATGTATTGCTTATGATCTGTTATCCCTCTTCTCCACAGGGCCATGATCAGAGCTCCACCTTGTCACAGCACACAACTGAGCTGACTCTGCCCAAACACAGCCCCCTCCACAGAGACCTGCTGCGCTATGCCAAGCTCATGGAGTGGCTGAAGAACACTCAGAAGGAGAAATATGAGGGCTTATCCAGGGTCAGTTCAATTACCCGATGAAATACTTCAACATAGTTTGGTATATTATGAATAAATGTATATTTGGTTTCTTAATGAGACTCGAATATGAAGAATTTAATCATTCTTAAGTGTCCATTGAAGTTTTTGTTACTACGGTAACTGCAAATGTGGTTTAATATCACAAAAAAGTCTGTTTCCAGCTGATGTTTTGAGGTTATGCTCAGAGTGGCCCTCATTTATTGTTTCAGACATGTGCAATATGCTAATTTCACTGGCAGCAAAACAACCTGATAGCATGATGCTACCACCACCATGCTTAACTGGTCTTAATGGAGTTGAATTTTTACTCCTCCAAACAAAAGGAACAACTTAGTCTCATATGGCCATTAAGTATCCCCCACAGAGGGCATTTCCTTTGTTTTTGTGGTTAGCTGCAGAACTTAAATGCTTTGCCATTAGATGAATAGGCATATATTTTAAAGTATTAAACTATCTTGAGATAGATATCCTTACACCATGTTTAGTTTGTCTAACAAATTTCCTTTCTTTTGCAGACATATGTTGATTACATGAGCAGACTTTATGAGCGAGAAATCAAAGACTTCTTTGAGGTTGCCAAGATAAAAATGGCGGGTACATCCAAAGAAGCGAAGGGCAAGTTTGGTAAGAACTATTATTTACAGGGCTGTTTGAGTTTTAACATGACTGGAATTTTTGTTCTGCACTCAGTTTGATGTCGTATGATTGAGAGTTTTCAGCGACATTATTTCTTGTCTCTTTCTGTTTTTGCGTCAAACAAAACTGAGTGTATTATTCACGTTGGAAAATGCAAAACAGTGCCTCGTTCTTTTACTTAAACTCTTGCTTCTTGTTTTATCTTTCAGTAATGTCTTCTTTTCCCTTTGGACAGGGATTTTTACATGCTCTGTTCTCAGTATTTACTATCTGAAAAGCACCTTTTGGTTAAGCTTTGGTTATAGCAGAATTATAGTACTCTGCTTTCTGCTCTCTGTATTAGATTTTCTGTCTGAAAACAAAAAAAAGAGTTTGTTTTCCAAAGGTTTGTCTGAGCTACTGCCAAAGCCACTGCTGTGCACGTCGGCATATATGTAACTTCAGACATCTAACATCTAGCATCACCCCTCTCACGCTGCATGTTTTAAGCCTAACCTGTGTCTGTCTGTTATGCCTGCCTTTCTAACTGGCTGCAGCCACGCTTCCGCGGAAAGAGAGTGCACTCAAACAGGAAACGGAAAGTAAGTATGATATTTGGATGGAGCTGTCAAGTTATCCACTGTGCTTCTCATCACTGTGCCCTGACATGACTCCATTAAAAAGAATCCTTTCCTTAAAGCCCTTTGCTACTCGCATACATTGTCCTCCAAAGCATCCCCTTGCCTTGTAACTGATTGGCTGTTCAATTCTTTATCACATTCATTTGATCCTGCGGTGAATACCAAAAAAAGAAAAAAAAAATCTAACCTTTTAGGGGTGGGCGATATCGGCAAAAATATGATATCATGATATTTTTCTAAAATATCTCGATAACGATATCAAAGACGATATTGATGTCTTAAACCACACATTAAGTCACGGCCTTGGTGAAATCTTTCCACTGTTTGCCCGATTTGGCTAAAGGCGAGCAGCAAAATGAAGCCTCTGCAAATCCACGCTGTTCTAGTTTGGTTTGTTTTAGTTTTACTTTTGTATGTGTATATTTGTGTGCTAAGTTGACACCATTGGGTAATGATGGCGGCGGGTCTATTCCCGATATTTGCCAATATTCAACTTCGGGAGCTGCAGAAGTGTCCGGTCTTTAGGAACACGTGACAAAATAGGAAAGCATATTACGGCTCAATTATTTTAATAAGCTCAGTTTTTTGTTGATTATAAGTTGATTGTTTGGAGCTGAAATCAACATTCCGTATATTGCACAGCCGCACTCTGCCTTGTTCACTCGCTGAGCTCAGCTCGCCTGTGCTGAGGCACAGTTAAATGACGTCATTGCGCGGTAAATGTGAGATCATGTGACATCACATGATATTACATTGTCTACCGTGTCAAAGGTCTACCAGTATTATTGCGAACAATACGATATTGCACACCCCTATAACCTTTTACATCCATGTGATTTTTGATAGTCCAACTGTCATAATTGACTTGCATCAGCCTGAATTGTATGCATCAAGCCCAGAGCTAACATCATACTGTGCTTGCCGTGCTGTATTAGGCCTGCATGGCAGCTCTGGGAAGCTCACAGGCTCTACCTCAAGCCTGAACAAGCTGACGGTGCAGGGCTCCAACAGCCGGCGTTCCCAGTCTTCCTCACTGCTGGACATGGGCAACATGTCCGCTTCCGACCTGGACGTAGCGGACAGGACCAAGTTTGACAAGGTGGCACAGAGTTTAAATTATGGGAATAAGCCAGTTTTTCACTGTGTACGAAGAGAATTAAAAAAGTTTTCCCCCCATTTTTCTTGTCTCTGCAGATATTTGAGCAGGTCCTCAGTGAGCTGGAGCCTCTGTGTCTTGCAGAACAAGATTTCATCAGCAAATTCTTTAAGCTGCAGCAGCACCAGACTGTTATGCCCCCTCTCGCTCAGGTACATCTGCAGCTTATGGGAGTTTTGACAGAAAGATCAAAAGGCTTCCAAGTGGATGCCACTTCAGTTTATGTCAGCAATGAAGTACTTCTGACTTAAACTGGCACATTGATTTCCCCTGAAAGCCTGGGATAATACAGTAATGACAGATGCTGCTCTGATTTTAATTATAGCATCATTCATGTATATGTCACCAGATGTTTGTCGACATTTGTAACGTTTTATGTCTTGTTTCTCCTGTCAGCCTGAAATAGAGGAGTCAGATGGGAGCATGCCATCAAGAATGCCTCCCCAGGCAGAACATAGACACTCCTTGTCATCAGAGTCAGTACTTTGACATGATTATTAACATTTCTGGTGTAAATATCTTCACATCCAGACACACCTTTTCTAATATATGTTGTTTTATATTTGTCTTTGTTGACTTGTTTTTGTGACCAAAGGAAAGATATGGTGCGGTTGATGATGAATAAAATCTTCCAAAGCATTGAGACTGAACTCAACAGCCTGATCGCTTTGGGTGACAAGATTGACAGCTTCCACTCTCTGTACATGCTGGTGAAGATGAGTCACCATGTGTGGACAGCTGAGAATGTTGACCCGGCGTCTTTCCTCAGCACTACTCTGGGAAATGTGCTAGTCACTGTCAAGAGGAACTTTGACAAATGCATTGTGAGTTGAGGAAATTTTATTCTTGAATTTCATCGCTTATAAGATGACGTCCATAATTTAAAAGTATGAAGAGTGCATCATGTATTATGTCACAAATTTAAATCGGTCTCTCTGATACAGTCAAGTCAAATCAGGCAGATGGAGGAAGTGAAGATATCTAAGAAAAGCAAAGTTGGTATCCTGCCTTTTGTCACCGGGTTTGAGGAGTTTGCTGAACTTGCTGAGACAATCTTTCGTAATGCAGAGCGCCGAGGGGACCTAGATAAAGCTTATGTCAAGCTTATCAGGGCCGTCTTTGTGAATGGTAAGACCGCTGGTCAGTTTAAAAAAAAAAAAAATGCTGCAGATGATGCAGTGTTCAAGTTGTGAATGTTAATTGTCTTTTCAGTGGAGAAGGTCGCCAACGAAAGCCAAAAGACCCCACGGGATGTTGTGATGATGGAGAATTTCCACCACATCTTTTCTACGTTGTCACGTCTAAAAATTTCCTGCCTGGATGCAGAGAGACGAGAGGCTAAGCACAAATACACAGACCACCTGCAGTCTTATGTAATCAACTCTCTGGGACAGCCATTGGAAAAACTCAATGTAAGAAGAATTGAACGTTCACATGTGGAATCTAAAAGGTCAGATGTGATCAGAAAGGTAAACTCTCTTTTGCAGCATTTCTTTGAAGGTGTTGAAGCACGTGTGGCCCAGGGCGTACGTGAGGAGGAGGTGAGCTACCATCTGGCCTTCAACAAACAAGAGCTGCGCAAAGTCATCAAAGAGTATCCTGGCAAAGAGGTGAAAAAGGGCCTGGACAACCTTTACAAGAAGGTGGACAAACATCTGTGTGAAGAAGAGAGTTTGCTACAGGTGAAAGATTCATAGCTTCATATGATGAAACTTCTCAGCTTGTCACTGGTGGCAGATTCCTCATGCAGTCACTAAAATGTTGCGCACCTTCTCTATACCTCCACCAGGTGGTGTGGCACTCCATGCAAGACGAATTCATCCGTCAGTACAAGCACTTTGAAGATCTGATAGGCAGATGCTATCCTGGATCTGGGATCACCATGGAGTTTACCATCCAGGATATGTTGGAGTACTTTTCCAGCATTGCTCAGTCTCATTAGTGTACCTGCTATACACTGGCTCTTAATGATTCACTACTGCCTCACACTGGCTGAAATTACACTAGCAACTCATTAACTATTCCCTAATGCATTTTGAAGTATGAACATTTCATTTATGTGTTTTTGTAATTTAATGAAAGGGAATTGAACACTGAACAGTGGTGCAGATGTTGCTTAACTGCCTCGTGCCTGTTTTTCGAGATTCAACAACATACCTAGTTGTTTGTCAAATTTTTGTTGTTTCTGTATGCTATATGTACATAATAAATTTGCATCTCTTCAATGTATATGTTATAATCTTATTAAGGACATAATGATGCATTTATATACTGCTTAAACTGAATAAACGGCTGACTCCACCCGTCAGCCTCGTAAACGGACAATGCGGGTCGACAAAACACGCTTCCCCAAGATGTTCAGCCGAGCCTTCGACTTCCATGGTGACGAATCCAAACCCGAGATCATCGGCGCTCTTTTCAAACCACTTCACCGCGAAAACATGTTAATTTAGCAGTTTTCAATTATCAGAAGTTACTGAAGAAATTGACGTAACCATAAAATGTCGCTAGTACAAGTAGTTTGTCCAAGCGGCGAGACGAATATGTGTGATGTAGTGTTACGTTGGCGTTGTTTTAGCTAACATTAGCCGTCAGGGAAACTGCTTTCAAGCACGGTAAGTTGAAAGCTTCATTGTATTTTTCCCGAACCAAATGTTAAACTAATAGACGTCTAGGCAAGTAAAAGCGTAGCTTAGTATTGGATCCTCAAAAGGTTAATGTTATATTAGGTTACCTTATTACCGTTAAACCTGTTAGGTTAGCAAATGATTAGCTAACGTTAGTATGTTTTTAGCAACTGTTATGTCACAGTTGCTAAAAGAAAAACTCTTATATTGTTGAGCTTCAAAAGCAAGATTGGTCTTACTTTTCTCTTTATCTGTTAGCGACTTCCACAACATCACAGCCATGAACAGCAGCGCAGAGAGGAAATTCGTCAACCTACGGAAACGTCTAGATCAGCTGGGCTACCGACAGACACTGGGAATAGAGTCACTCCCGCTGGTGGAGAAACTATTCAGGTGAAACCCTTTAAATCTTTGCACCGCATGCCTCTTATTCACTTAATGTCACAAGTTGAAACACGGGTTGTCCGATGTCATTTATCTTCTCATGTTGCAGTGATCTGGTCCACACAACCGAGAGTCTGCGCAATGCCAAACTGTCAGCAGGAAAGACTGAGAAAGAGAGCCGAAATTTTGATGCGCTCCTGGAGCCCTACAGGACGGAGAATGCCAGGGTGGTCCGGGAAAACAATGAGCTGCACCACGAGCTTCTGAAACTGAGGGAAGAGAAGGATCGGGTCATTAGAGGTAAATGATGAACAGAGTTCTCCTCTCATCCTCCTCAGCAGTCAGAAACGTTTTCCTGCATTTATCACCTGCACGAACAGATGATGTGCTAACCACATATAATTCTGTCTTTTTTCCCCCCCCAGAGTTCAAAACTCACATTCGGAAACTGGATCATGACACATCTGACCTGAAGTTTTTAAACAACCAGTATGTGCATAAGGTTCGCTGCCTGGAGAAGGACAGCAAAGCTAAAGCTGAGCGCATCCAGCAGCTACAGGAGAAGAACATGCAAGCTGTTGTGCAGACACCAGGTATTGTCAGAGATCTCATCTTAGCTCTTTGACAGTGTTCTAAAAATTAAGTTTGACACCTGTGTCTATTTTTTTTTTTATCCTTTCTCATACTATCTCAGGTGGCAAAAAACGCAGTATCCCCTTTAGAAGACAGCGAATGCAGATTGACGAGCTTCTTCCTCCGTCTGCAACAGCGGCTTATCCTGCTCTGCAGCCTGATGATCCATATGTTGCTGATTTACTGCAGCTGGCCGATGGAAGGTTACTTGAAATACTGGAGTTTCACGATGAATGTGTAGTTTGTCGGTGATGCTTGCATTTGCAATGTTTTAACTCACCTCTTGGTAACTTTGATCTGTAGAATTAATGAACTTCAAGAGGACATCGTTAAACTCAAACTAGACCTGGAAAATACCCAAGAATGTGTAAAACACCTAAATACTCAGGTGAGGAAGTGAAATTGATGCATAATGCAGCGTGTTGGAAGTTGCATTAGCTGTAATGACGTGTTTCTTAAATAGGTGGAGGAGAGGGACAAAGAAATTACGCGTTTGAATCATGTACTTCGTGGAGGACGACCCTATGAAGTAATTTCTCTTGAATCCCAGAACATCAGCAACGAGAAACTGATTGCCCACCTTAACCTTCAGGCAAGTACAGTTCACTGCAGATGGAATATTTGGGAAGTGGTACTGTTGATCCTATTTTAAAGTCCTCTAATAGAAAAGGGCTGTTGGTACTTACTTCCTGTAATTTGCTTTATATTTCATAGATTGAGTACCTACAGGAGACCAACAGAACCCTGGAGCAAAAGATAGAGGGGCTGCAGCAGAAAAAGACGGATGCCTCTACCGAAGTGGCCAATCTGTCTTTAAAAAACCTGGAACTCTGTGAAGAGCTTACGCATATAGATGACCTTGCAAAGCGCCTGGAGATGGATAAGGAGCGTGTGTTGGAAACTGCTGACATGGAAGTACAAGAAACTAAAGTGAGACTAAACGAGACATTAACTTTAATTGCTTCAGATTTTTTTTTTTAAAACAACAAAAAAAACTATGCATTGTATTTAAACTAACTCTCTCTTCTTCCAACAGAAAGAAATTCAAAGGCAGCAGAAAATCATTGAAGACTTGGAGGATATTATCACAAAGATAAGAAGGGTGGGTGTGGACAGCTCTTAATATTCTATCTAGAAACGTTACTGAGGTTCATTACTAAAAAAGTCAACCATTGTTCTGTGGAATGATTTAAGGAGAAGTCTGAAGGTGAATTTGAAAAAGACCGTCTCAGAGATCAGCTGGTGGAGCTCAAAGAGCAAAACGAGAAGATGGAGGGACTGGTGAATTTCCTAGAGGATGAGAAAATCAGGCTGCAGGGTAAAGTGGAGAAGATGATGGCAGCAGGTAAGCAGTGGTTTAATATACCTCAACTGTTAACATTAGATCAGCTTTGCATTGCTTATGTTCATGCAGCAGTGACTTGTTGCTGTTTTTGTAGATAAAGACTTGGTGCTGGAGTTGGAGACTATGCGTGCCAAACATGGTGTCTGTGGAAGAGAACGCTCCCCATCTCGTCTAGATGCCTTCGTCAAGAGTCTAGAGGAGGAGAGGGATTACTATCGCCAGGAGGCCGAGCGCTACAAAAGAGCTCGAGGAGCTGGTGGGGTGAGCTCGAGCCCCAGTCGTAGTCCAGACAGAGGCAGGAGTCCAAGGTCCAAATTACAGCAAGTAAGAAATGACAGTAGAGAGGATGGGGCGGCTTAATCAATATTTTTCTGTTTATAAAACTAGCGCCAAACTTAATTTAAATGCTTTGATACTTATTAGGGAGGAGTTGCAGAAGCAGAGCTGTTTCATGTCATTAAAGAAAGGGATGAGCTTAAAGCAGCTCTGTTGGACTTTGAGAAGCACATGGAGGATTTTCAGACCAATGTGAAGGCCCTCAGCGATGAGAGAGACCATTTTAGAACCCTGTTTAAACAGGTGAGTTTGGAGAAATGTCCACCATAAGTATTTGACACTTTCTACCATAAGTATTTAACACTTATAAACACCAGATGTTTTCGCTCCATTTAGGCTCAAGATGACCTAAAGTTGGCCCGTAGAGTAGAGGCGTCAGCTCACGTCTTGAGACTGCAGGAGGAGTTGCAACAGGCTGAAGTGAAAGTTGAGCAGATGACTACTGAAAGAGAGACACTAACGGAGAGGTTAAAGGTCAGTCCAGGAGTAATGGCTTACATGGTACTCATGGTTCTGATGCACCATTATAAACTTTAACAAGACAATTAAGGAACCGTAAAACATCTAACCGGGTCACATCTTTATTGGAAAAGCTTCCACCGTTTGTTGTGACTGTTTCACCAACACCAACATTACTTTTCTTAGTAAACTGGTAGATGACAGTGATGCAGCATCTTGTTCAGCTCCCCTTAGAAGTCAGTGTCATATTGTAAGGAGGTTTGTTTTTTTGTTTTTTTCATTGAGAATGGGCACTGTTGAGACTAATTATGTATTGTTCAACAGGTAGCACAGACTTCAGCTCTCACAGACAGACAAGTAGAGGAGAGGAGGATTCTCCACCTGGAGAACACTGTCAAGAGTGTGAGTCTGATAGATATTTCCATAAATCTGTTCAAACATATTTTTTCCTTTTAGTTACGCTGCCCCCTAACTTTGGTGATGGTGTATTTTTCTTCCACCTTGCGTGCTTTTTGGGATGCAGCTGGAGCAGGAGAGGCTGGACCTGCAGTCACAGGTGTGTGTACTGAGGGGGAGTCGGGAGGCGGCTGAAGCAGAGCTGAAGGTTCGGTCCATTTCTCTGGTACACAACGCAGAGGAGGTCGCCCAGCAGAGAGCCGAGGCTAATGCTCTGAGGTGATATCTGCTGCATCTTCTTCTACTGCACAACTGAGTCATGTTGTTAGTGTTATATATATATTATCATAGCCTGGTATTATTCTACCAGAGAGGTTAATAATCTGTATTTCAGAACAGCTTGATTGCATTATCTAGACAACTGTCGCAGTACAGTTCTGTCCTGAAATCTGATATCGTTCCTGTTCAATAAATAAACCAACCAAAATTTGAATGTGTGCCGTGTATGGCATTATTTACTTCTGCATGTTAGAAATCTCACAGATGTACACGTTTTTTCTGTTTGCAGGCTTTTACAAGAGCAGATGGAGCATACGCTATCTGATACCCAACACAGGCTCTCTGTGAAGATGAATGAGCTGCACGCGGCCCATGAGCAGATTGACAAACTTGAGGAGAAATTAGGTGAATTTGCTGCTCTGATTCTGTTTCTCATTTCCACTATGGCTGCTTGCTAATTCCCCCCCCTCCCCCCCTTCCTTCTCTCAGGGGAGCTGAGTCAGCACAGTTCTAAGCACAGAGAGGAAGTAGCTGCCCTTCAGAAGTCCGTCTCTACCCTGGATAGAGAGAAGGATGCTCTGCAGGATGAGGTGGACCAAAAGACAGAAAAACTAGTTGTTCTCCAAGAGGAACTAAACAAGAAGGTAACCGTCACAACAAGCTATCACTGAGATTACAACTTTCTGTTAAAGCATGTTTATAAAACAATATTCAGTTGCTCGATTTGTGTATTTGTACTTATTTTAAGAAGCTCCCTGTTACAAACAATACCATTTTAAATGATCAAGGATTAAATCCTCTTATAGTGCAGAGATATTTTCTAAAGTTAAAGTGTAATTAAGAAAGCCTAGTGTGCATCTTCCAACCTCCCTGATGGCTGTGTCTCAGAATGGATGTTTTTACTGGCTGCGCATGGAGGGTTGTCTGAATCTAAAGCACATTAAGATGTTCAACTATTGCTTTGGGTTTGTGTCGTGTCAGGTTGAGTCACACAGCAAAGTGGGCTGGTGTTGGCAGAACTATTGCATATGCTGGAAGGGTTTCTTGTACACTGGTAGTTTAATTAGTGTGTGTGTGTGTGTGTGTGTGTGTGTGTGTGTGTGTGTGTGTGTGTGTGTGTGTGTGTGTGTGTGTGTGT
>JAOXYM010000015.1:24131839-24152551 GCA_028567055.1 Leptatherina wallacei | reverse complement strand
ATATATATATATATATATATATATATATATATATATATATATATATATATATATATATATATATATATATATTGTGTGTGTGTTTTTGTTATTTTTTAATAAGCGAGCCACACACATTGTGTCAAACACACCTACAGAGGACTGAGCAACATTTATCTTTGCAGAGATAAATAGGAGACAGATTTACGATGTCATTTAATGCTGTTTTCAGACACAGAAACCGAAACATTAGTCTAATTACTCATTTTGAATAAACCTAAGAATGCATTCATACTCAAAAAAAACACAGGATTTTACTCCTCCCCTCCCTCATCTTTACACTGGAACTCTATTAGAAAGAGATGTTTTCATGGTTTGTGGCGAGGATGGATAAATCAATCAGTCAATCAATCACTAACTCTTTCCATGTTTATGAACCAGTGAGTGACACAAGGAAAACGGGATTGTGATACAAGCTCTAATGAGCCTCAAATCTTTGGCATTTACACAGGAAAAGATCCTTGAAGACGTGAGACTCACAGTGAAGAACATGGACAACTCTCTAGCGTGAGTACAGTGGTTTTTAATGCAAATCACTATTGATCATTTTCCTTCATTAATAAACTGTTGTGATGTGGGGACTTTAATCCTTTCAGCCAGCTGCAAGGAGCATTAAACAGTCGCGAGAGGGAGATCAGCAGTCTGAGGAGGCAGCTGGATGCGTCTCAGGAGGAGCTGCCTGCACTCAGGAAGGACAAAGAAATCATAATCAGAGAGAACAGGAGGCTGCAAGATGACCTGGCCACAATGACGAGAGAGAACCAAGTAATTAGCAGATCTGATTTGTTTCACGCAGTGCTGCTTTTCTTTCTTATACCAAAAACAGAAGAAAATAAGTTTGTTTGGTGTCTTTGTCCAGGCAGTACATATGGAAATGGAGGAGGCTTTGCACGAGAAGGATGAACTGAAGTTGAGGATCCACTCTTACATTTCTGAAGTGTCCAGAATAGAGAAGCTGATGGCAACAAAAGTAAGAAAATACAGTCATGTTCACAGTTATGGGTGTATCTCATAAGAGCCTTTACAGATGAGCTTTACACTCCAGAGAGTCCCTTTGCTGACCATTAGCTGTTGACCCCCAGGAACAGGAGAATAGGAATTTGCTGGAACGGTTCAGGATGGCCCACTCTGAAGTGGAAGAGCGGGATCAGAAATTGCAGAAGGCTGAAGGCCTCAATACCTCCATCCGCCTGGAGCTGCTCTCTTCAGACACAGAACGCAGAAAACTGCGAGATACTGCTGCACAGCAAGAGAGAGAGATCCAGCAGGTGAGACATGGGTTGAAAAGCTAGGCTAATGTGCCTTTACAATATGAATAAAGGCTTTTTTCTTTCCAGCTATCCTAGGTCAGACTATTAAGATTATACTGTCTTTTGAATTAGCATCTTTAACACCTTTCGTCTCAATGTTTTTCTAAGCACATACAGGCACTGCAGGCTTACGAGGCCAAAGTATCCTCACTGGTTCGTGGGATGTCCCGGCTGGAGGAGGAGCTGCACAAAGCACAGGAGGAGAAGGCGGCTCTCCTCTCAGATGTAGCATCTGTCAGGGAGCTCTGTGTCAAACTGGACTCTGGAAAGGATCTCACTGCGCGTCAGCTCACTGCCAAAAGCATGGACCTCGAGAGGGTGAGGCCTGCTGTGGTTTTGGACTCCGTCCTAAACATTCGTCTTCTGCTTTACTGGTTACATTCCAGTGTGCTAGCATGCATGCTGCTTGTTCAGTTGGAATTTGGTCATAGTTCTGTTTTCTGTGATTAGGTAACAGGAGAACTGGAGGATGTTCGGTCAGAAATGGAGCTACTCAAGAAGCAGCTGGCTAGCGAGAGGTTGACTGTGCGCAACCTCGAGGCGCTACTCTCCACCAACCGGCAAAAAGAGTTCCAAACTCATCTGACGGCCAGCGAAAAAGAGTCCGAGCTCAAAGTCTTGCGCGACAGACTCACCCTGGCGGACAGCAAAACGTAAAGAAAATCCAGTTCAGTTATACTGGTTTTAAATGAATAAAATGACAGTTTTGAGGAAGTGGTTGATTGTTATTTTATACATGTGCGAACAGTACAGAGCAAGCCAGAGAGGTGTCCCAGCTCCGTGGAAAAGTGTCTCAGTTGCAGACGGAGATAGACGTACTGAAAAGACAGCTGACCACCGAGCGCTTTGAACGGTGAGCTCATTTGTCTTTACACCGATGCTTTGGGTTTCTTTTCAATTAATCAGTTGGATATTTTATATACAACTTTATTTGACATGATAATGTACATCCATCACATTTTCCCAAAACATTGAGTTGTTTTTTTAGGGGAGGGGGGGGGGGGGCTTAAATACATGATTGTCAAAATATTACCCATTACATTTTTTTTTGAAAATTGCAACTTTTCTGTTCAACTTGCTGAACTCTTAACCCATCATTTGATAGAAAGACATTAGACTTTGCATGTCATGCAGCTTAGCTGATATTATGTGATGTATTCTGTAACCTCAGGTTCAGTATAGTAGGTGCAACAGCAGAGGTCAGTATACATTATTTTCCACATGAATTTAGTTTTTCCACTGAGATCAGATTTGAAAAAGCAGACATGGGGGAAAAAACATCAGAATGTGATCCTAAGAAAATCTGTTCACAATAAAGCAGAAGAAACCAGTCTCTTACAGCTGGAAACTGAATTATTTCCTGAGTTTTGAGTCTGAATTTAAATTCTTTTAGAAATTCAGACCATTTTCACACCAGTTAGTAAGATGCAAATTTCTTTGACTAGAGCTCAGTGTACAAGGGAAATCTCAAATGGTACAAAAAACAAATTGTTCAACTTCTCCATAGGATGATGTAAACACAGTTCTGTTAGAAATGACTTCAAACATTGTTTACTGAAATGACCTAAATGGATTTATCATCAAAACTGTTGCAGGCAACTTAATCACTTATACTTTACCTTTAATATATACTTTGAGCATTATGTAGACCATAATTAATTAGCTCTTTAAATTGTAATACAAACAAATTTATGTACAAGAAAATCCCAAAATCTTGAGGATACAATCAGACTACTTGTCCTGTTGCCTTTCTGTCCTCAGTGAGAGGGCAGTGCAGGAAATGCGCAGACAAGGTTGGTCTTTCTCATCCCTGCAAAGCTCATCGTCCCTCAGCGTCTCCAGCAGTCCTCGCCACACCTCCACAGAGCGCTCCATCCTCCGAACTCTTGACCGCTCCAGTGACAAGTCAACAGATAAGTAGGTCAGGCTTTTAAAAAAAAAAATGAAGGTGCAGAACCAATTTTTAATTGTAGGAAACGTCCTGAATAATAACCAGTGGTGATTAAAACTAAGCTCTACAAAAATGCTCCAAGTTCGGAGCTGTATTTATTTCACCTCCATGCTTAAACAGTCTTCTCATTTTCTTTTTCAGGAATGTAAGCTTCAAGGATTAAAGACAAATGAAGGGGAGTGAGGAGTGAGTCAGAAAACACTCGAAGCTTGTGATCCAAGTGTTTAGTCTGGATATGAAATATGAAGGCTTCCACAGACTCTTAACATGAAATACCCCGTATCGTACCTCACAGCTGCCTCGTCGCACCGTCCAACCAGTCAATCCAGACAAGAGAATATGCCAACCCGTAGAGTTTATTGAAACTTTTTCCTGTTTTTAAAAACAAATCCAACCTCTCACTCAGCTTGGTTATCTAATCTGTGGAATGTTTTCCAGCTTTTCCAACGTGATATATGTTCAGGATGTTGAAACTTTTGTGCATTATGTTTAATATTCATGTTTTAATGATGTTTAAAAGTGACTAAATTATTTTCTAAATAAAGTATGCAAAAATCTGAAATGGCACAGGTGTCGATTACACTGTTAATAGTCAAATGTTAATGGAAAGGGAGGGGGGAAAAAAGGATTAACCCAGTAAAAGGTGTGTTTTAGCCTGCTAAACCACTGAATACAAACAGAGGCTATCAAACATTCATGTTTTTTATAAATCTGCCTCCATATCAACATTTGCAACATCATTATTGGCCAAACTGGTTTACATACTGTACAAGTAAACACTGTTTCCTATTCAATTTCAAGCTTTAGTGGTTTTGAAGTCTTCCAACGATCAACATATTTTGCATGATGTGCAGAAATCTCAAGTAAAAAATATGTAACAGCTTTCAGTATACTCTTCCCTAGAAACAAAAAATAGTACAAGTGATAATCTATAAAAAATATAATCTCTTAATTATAAAACATTGCACCTTTTAATGCCGGCAGTGTTCGGTGGTTGTGTTGGGGAGGGGATAAGCAAATAGAGAGAAGTCTAAAATGTATTTAGGCAAGAGTTCCCTCAGCAGCTTCTGAGGCAAGCTGCACAAGTAATAATGTAACGTTTCTGTGGTAACTGGTTTATACCACGTTTGCCTCTCTGGAAAGTGCACAAACGGAGGTGCGCTGATGCGCTGCAGCACGTACTTTGCGTCATGTTCGAGGCGCTCATAGGATCCGATGAAATCATAGGAAACGGCACAAGGTTGGCATAAGTTGTACACCGGCATCCAGTGCTCATTCATGCGCTCCACATCCTGGTCCAGCAAATAACGGACAAACTCCGCAAAGGTCACGTCATCTCCTGTCACAGATGCATCCTTAGCGTAGCCCTTTCTATATCGCTTTATTATCTCCACACCGTACTTTCTCTGGTAGGACTCGATCTCCCCAAACTTGTTCCTGTATGCAGACAGCAGCCGCTCCATGGGCTCTCGTACAAACATGAACTTGAAGTAGTGAGTGAGGCGGTAGCGGATCTCCTCCGGCTTCAGAGAGGACAAAAAGAGCAGATCACTGCGGTGGTCCATCTTGATGTTGACATCCACATTCTCCAGAGCTCCACTCAGGACCTTCAGGACCCTCTTCCAGTTGGAGCAAGCCACTTTGGGGACATAGCAGTAGAGGAAGCGGTACTCATCGTTCACCAGGATGTGCTGCAACAGCGTCTTCCTCTGCAGGGGGCCCAGGGACCAGATGCTGTGGGGCATGTTCTTCTGGCCACACATGGTCTTAATGGTCCGGTTGCGGATCTCCTGGAGGATCTAGATGTGATAGAAAAGTGATTTAAAATGCATTCAATCTTGTACATAAACTTCAGATAGCAAGTTTGATCCAAAAAAAGTTGGGATGCTGTGTAAATGTAAATAAGAATAGAAAGCAATGATTTATTAATCTCACAAACCAATTTTATTCCCAATGGAACATAAATAACATCAAATGTTCAAACGGACATTTTATCATTTCATGGGAAATATTGGCTCATTTTTAATTTGATGGCAACATCTTAATAAGTTGAAACGGGGGCAACAACAAACTGGAAAAGTAATTGGCACAAATGAAAAAAAACATACTAGAGGATCATGTGACAACTAATTAGGTTAATTGGTCAGAAACACAAGTATAAAGGAAGCACTTCAGAGGCAAAGCCTCTCAGACTCTGTAAAGCTGAGCAGAGATTCAACAATCTGCCACAAACTGCATCTAAATATTATGGAACAATATCAGAAAAATGTTCCTCATATAAAATAACAGCGAATGAAAATCCCAACATCTCATATAGGCTATTAAAAAAATCAGAATCAGAAAGAATCTCTGTGTGCAGGGGACAAGACTGAAGGTAGAAACTGGCCTCTTGTGGTCTTCGGGCCCTTAGACAGCACTGCATTGAAAAAAGAACTTACTGAAAATCCCTGCATGGGCTCTCTGATGGTCTGGGGTTGCATTAATTCTCTTTCAGAGAAGGTTTTGCGGTTTTCAGCAAGACCATGCTGCATCCATCACAACAGCATGGCTTCACGGGAGAAGAGTCTGGGTGCTGAACTGACCTGCCTGCAGTCCAGACCTTTCACCAAAGGAAAAGATTTGGTGTGTCATGAAACAAAAACCTAGCAACGAAGGTCTGTAGAGCAGCTAAAAATCGGCATCAGACCAGAATAGGATAATATTCCTCTCCTACCACTCCAGCAACTGGTCTCCTCACTTCCCAGTCGTTTACAGACACTTGTTAAAAGAAGAAGGGATGCTTCACAATGCTGAACATCAACCCTGGAACAACTTTTTACAGATGTGTTGTTGCCATCAAATTCAACATCCGATGTTGTTTACGTAAGTATATTTGAGAATAAAATATGAAATTGTTTCGCAAATTATTGCATCAAACAGCATCCCATCTTTTTAGGAATTAATTTTTCAGCTACATGTAGAAAACAAAGATAGCATTTTACTTAAAGCTTTATTGAAACCCATACTTCACTTTTCACACGTGTAACCGGACAAATTAAACCTCATGCCTACAAAATAGTTAAATAGGCTACTTAGAAAACTATCTTTTGTTTAAAAAAAAATCCCAGATTAATTCCTATTTGCGCCGCTAAAACACAACACTTCTCAGTAAGGTTTAATAACTTTACCTGGGCTTCCACGTCCACGTCGTTGGCACTGTGTTTCCAAGTCTGCCGGATAAAGTCCAGCCGCTTACCGTCACCTCTGGGAGAAGGCGTCTCCATGCTGTTCAGCATTCCTTTCTCTATCATAAGCAGCAGGCCTCCGGATGCTACGATCACCAGGAACGTCAGGACCGACGGCAGCACGGCGGAGCTGCGGCGGATGGATCCCGAGCTCACGGTGGTCCTAAAGTTTATCACCGAGCTGCTCCGCACTCCGTCGCTCCTTTTTCTCCCGTGGTCCTGCTTTCGTGGAGCCATGTTAGAGTCCTGTTTTCCCCCTATGTGGTGTTTACCAGCTTCTTATGGGGAAAAAGTGGACCGCGGACTACTTGGTCTGAAAGTTGCCGCTTGTTACCGACCACGTAGCTACTCACTCACTGTGGAGTTCAGCGGTGCTGGGAGTTCGCAAACATACGACATTTCCTGTTTCTACTGTCACAACAAAATCATTTCGACTGCCACCCTAAACAGTTACACAGCATACTGAATAAAAATAACTTGTGGAGGGAAAAGCGTTATTTTCTTTATATAATATATAATTTTCTATATAAATTTGCACGAAGGAATATTTTCGTCGTAGCAGTGCTGCTCCTCGTCGCCTCCCCCTCCAATGTCAGCTGGGAGATGTAGTTTTACTTCTTTCTTTCTTTCTTTCTTTTTTTCAGCATTTAGTTTCTCTTTCCCTTTAAAGCTTTTGAAATGTACATTTTCTCTATAAACCCACAACTTTGAGATATTTTCACCTTAATTTTTCCTCTCAGAAGAGTTTAACTCAAACTTCATCTGTAATCAACAATCAGTCTGATTGTCCTCAGTAATGTGTTACTTTTAGTTTGTTTGTTGTGTTTTTTTTATACCTCATTTTGAAGCTTCATTCAGTCCGTCTGTTCAGCCAATCATAAAGTTGTATGGCTGCTTTAAATTAAACTCTTGCAACACCTAATCAGGACAAACAGCTCAGAAAATGTCCTGTGTGGACATGCCTTACAAAGACACTTGAGCCTTTCTGATTGGGGCAGTTGCTCACGTTTTATTTTATTTTCCTGGTAGTGAAGCCCAAACTTTGAACAAGTCAGTCAGCTCTCAGTGACTGATTCATCAAGGGTCCAAAATGAGGCATCATCTAAAAACCACAACTTGATTAACCAGAAGACTTATCAATGTCAACTGAGATTACAATCAGTCAGTCGATCAATTATTTAACTAATAGATTCATAAATAAAATACATATTTTTTAAAGAATTTCTATAGTTTCCTTTTTAAAGGTTTGGGTTCTTATAACAGCTTAAATTTACAGCCAGAGGAGTATTTAAATCTTTTGTTCAGGTCTTGCAATGATTCACATAAACAAGTAATATTTAACACATATGTGAACAAAACTGGGGGAAAAAAAGATAAAAAATTAAATATCCGAATGTGATTCATCCAGTTGATCCTTCATTTTCATTTATTCCTCTCCTTGTGTTTATTGGCATATCCAGGAAATGTTTAATGAGGATGGGGAGATGAGAAAGAAGTTTGTGTGGGGTGGCCTGTCAAGTTGTTATTTATCAAATGGAAATAAGCATTTGCTCTGCTTTAGAGAGCAAAATAAGAGCATGAAAAGACTCAACAATTAAAATGATTTTAATAAAAAAGTTAAACAAGAAGACAGGTGTTTACCCTGCTTCCCATGTGAAATGAAATTATTCAATCTATTTTCTATAAGGTGCTTCTGATCTACTTTTAGAACTCCTGCATAAAACCATTCAACACATTCAAGGACAATATGTAGATATTTTCATTGATAAGGATTCTTTTTGTCAGAAACTAATAAAAACTAATTGCATGTGAAGGCGACACTCTTCATATTCCCTAATAATCTACTCCCCAAAAGTTTTTTTATTTTTAGTTCATTGATGTCCAAGATCAAGTCCTAATATTAAAAACTAGAAATGGACCTTTTCATGACCAAAAATGATAAATTGAGAATTAATTGACAGATTTTTTTAAAACCCAAAGCAGTAGCCACAGTTGGCTAAAACAAGTCCAGTCATGGCATGCAGGCTAATTATGAGACCACATTAGATCCGATCCAGACACGATGCATCCCTGCAGACCTCAGAACAGCCACTAAGTGCGTGTGTGTGTGCTATAGTTTTATTTTTCTTGAGGTGGCCCCAGCGTTTTCATTCATCTCTTTGATTTTTTTTTAAATGAGTTCCTATAAGCACGCGCTTACGTTTACCCCCAGTAACGTGCTGGCATCGTGACAGTCCGCACTGTACTCCGCCGCTTTAGCTTCCCTCTCTCAGCCACACCCTCCTCCCTCCTCCATCTCGCACGCGTACAGCTGTGCGGGGGGGCTGTCGGTCGGTGCGTGAGTCTCCGCTGTCGTGCACCCGCAGCATCAGCAACACAAAAGGGCTCGGAGCTGCCGTATAGCAGGGGGTTTACCTCAGCACTGATCCGACGGGGAGGAACCGCGTCTTCAAACAAAAGCCGGTGGGATTTTCTTTCCTTTCCCTCCATATTGTTTTTGTTTATGCCGACTATTATTTGATCTCGTTATTTTCACGACGCTGGTGACCTTGTCACGGTATCCCACCTCTCATTTACTACTGACCTGCTGAGATCTTCCGCTCCATCCATCCCACATGTGTGTGTGTTTGTGTGGGCGCTGGTAATGGGGCTGATACTTTGGGCAATTTGATCCGACGTGAAATGCGCAAACGCCGTGTCAACACACCGAATTGTGGCTAATGTTTCTCCTTAAAATCCCGAAAATAAGGGTTTACCAATTGAGCGCCATTTGGGTGTCATCTGTGATAATATGTATGGAAAAAAAAGAGGCCGGATTCTTTGTTCTCCGCGCGCCTGTGAGACTGCAATTAACAGGATGTAATCCCTGTGCTGCAGCATCCGCTAATCTGCCATTAACGGTTATGTATTGATTGATGCCTTGTCTACGTTGATGTAGTATTTCTCCATATAATACTCTGAAATGTCAGGATACTCGAATCAGCTCGAAAGCATGCGTGGGCCATATGGTGTGGGCCTACATGTGCGCAAAAAAAGAAAGAAAAAGAAATTATTATTGGCTAGATTCGTTTTTCCACGCATCATTTAAAGGCTCTGAAATCAATGCCTGCATTTGCTGCTTCCATCAGTGGGTTTTGGTGCTGAGACTCAGACAGGGAGAATGGATGGCAGTCTGACAGGGATGAATTCACGGGCTGGTAATGTTTTTTCTCATGCTGCTGATGTTGAGTAAACTGGCTCTTTTTATTACCTGACTGACAGGCAGATGTAGTATGTAGGCCTAGCTGTTACTGCCTGGGAGCTTTACACTATGGTGCTTTGGTGACATTCAAGTGCATTTGCTTTGCTGGAAGGAGAGATCCATCACCTTGTGATGGAATATAATCAACCACCTTGAACCAGACTGATGGTTTTGGAGTCTCCGATGCTCTGATGTGTGCTGTAAACAACAACTATAATGTCACCACATAAATGCTGGCTAACAGACATCTTCAAGGTGCTTCTGTGGAACTTTGTCAATGCCACACATGAATCAATTTCATCATCCAATGACCTCAGATTAAACTGCAACTGGAGTTTGGATTTTTAAGTGACCCACCTGACTGTCTGCCGTTTGTTTCTGAGACTGGCAGTCACTGGGTTGCACATTACATCAACATATGTCTGGTTGGCACTCAAAATTGAATATTATCCCACCACTAAAAGAGTTCTTTGTTCTTTGAATTTGTAGTGATCTGGTTGAAAAGTTGTTTTGTTTGCTGCACATCTTACAACTTACTTGCAGGCTTAACCTTATTGATGGGCTTTCTGTAATGAAACTGGCGCCCATAGTTTTTTATTATTAGAGTGTAGTAATAAAATGGTGCAATAGTAGTCATAAAAGCAGTCTGTTCTAATATTTTAGTAAGTAATTGATAATTGATACTGGTTATTTGGTTCGTATACTGTGGTGCTTGTAAATCAATCTTTTTTTGCAAAAACACAACTTCTGACTTTAAACACCGTTGGTATGTTCTAGGTCTGAAATAAAAGGAAAATATAGTCACATATAAACATTTCTGTTTCCAAATTTGTGTTTATACTGGTTGTTTTTTACTGTTATTATGATACCCTGATTAATTATTGTTTTATGGGAACTAGGGATGGGCATAATTAATCGACGATCGATTAATTGATCGTTAAGAATTTTATCGATGCCATTATTTCTTTTACCGATGAAACTAATGCATCTTTGCTGAAGTTGTATGCAAGCACATTTTTTCCACTGTAACCATTGGATGGATCCCGTTTAACTGCCACCAGTCGTTCATTTTGTAATAAAAACCTAAATGAGGAAACGTGCTGTATTTTTCTATTTTCACTGCCTGTAAATACTTCATTTTCATGAAAATAATTATAATGATTAATTGAAAATCGATCGTTAATTCTTCTGATGATAGATTTAGAAAATTTCATCGAATGCTCATCCCTAACCTAGAATAAAAAACTGCTGTGCATTGATTTGATCATAATACATTTGTATACACAGCAGCACCTCAAACAGCAGCCTTCTGGCAAATATTTCACTTAATGGCCAGGAAATAATATAAATGTTCACTATTGGATTTCCAAACCAATAAAATCTCTAAAATGATACGGAATTACTGAATGGAAAATCTGTAGGTAGCCTCTATGTAGAAATTAAAAGTTAATAATACGAAAAAATGTGATTAAAGTCTACTATGTAATTTCTTTAGAGGCCTGTGCTAATTATTCAGTCCCGTGTGATGCAACCAACTCCACAGAAATATGTTCCCTGGTCATAAAGGCTTGCATTGAGCATTTTTCTTTTTCACATGTAATACACCTCAAAGTGTATTTCGCTGCTTTTTGCATTATTTTACTGACATGTAATGTAGGTCAGGAACATCCAGGAGGTTGTAGATTAAATGGATGCTTTTGATACACAGCAACACATACAGGTCGATATGTATATTTCCTGTTTTATGCAATTTGTCACCCGAATCCTTATAATTCACCTGCCTTTGAAACATCAACATGAACATTTCCATCTTATTTTTGTGTGTGGGACTGAAAAAGACCACATAGTCAGATATTTGTCCTTATTTCCATGATAATTCTGAGTGACTGGTTTACCACGTGTCAGGTGAAGCGGTTTCCAGAGGATCGCTTATCATAGCTGTACGTACGTGACCCTCTTTTGCACAAAAAATGGAATCATAAGGAGTCTCTGCCTGCTTTTCGAACATGTTTGCCCCGCTTTGCTATGGGTTTCTATTCCTGCACATTGTCAGTCAGAGAGCCGTCTGTCTTTGAAGTGCTGTGCTGCTGTAATATAGGCAGCAGCCAGGGTGGTAAAGCCCCATCATTACCATATCCCTGTGAGACTGCAGTGTGATCCTGCCAAAACTGGAGACTAGGGGGGGAGCTTTATTTCACAGTAAGACTATGCTGATGCTTACAGCCTTTATGATTCCACATCTGATAAAAATCTAGAAAACGAGGCTCTCATTTGGTCGTGTGATAATGAGGCCGCTTGAGTCAAAGGAGTGAGCTGTTGTTCTCCTGTTAGAAACGAATGTAAATGATATTTGCATATCAACCACTGAACATCTCATGTGTGTTTAATGCAGCTAGAGGGGAGCTCTGAAGGCTGCGAGCATCACAGACCTGACTGTACCGGACATTCGTGGTCGTATGCTGCGGTTCGTTGCATTACAAACCATCATAATCACACGTGTATGTTGCTGTTAATGCACAATGAAAGGCTTTGTGTGCAGCAGCCAGTCAAAATGATGAATGCCACTCTGTTCTCCTGCGCTGGATATCTGGCGGGGGAAACAAAGTGTCACTTTGTGCCTCCTCAGCACAGCAGCACCGACAGACACAGGAGAACGCCCATCTCTCTTTGCTCAGCACTACCCCTGTCCCCACTACCTCCTCTCCTCAGACTGGACATGTGCTCCTCTCCAACACACATGTGCCCACACTGATGTGAGATGTCATTCCAGATGCACCAATGAAATTTTCATCTATATGAGAAAATATAGAGATGTTTGCATACAGGTCAGAATCTGCCTTCATGTATGCCAAAACACACACACACACACACACACATGCACACACAACCAGGTACTTACTGCATCTGACACCTGACTCCAGGTAATGCCCTAGATCCTCAGTGACAGCAGGCAGGTGGAACGGCCACACACTCACAGATAGCCTTGCACACAGAGCGACTGAAGGAAGGTAAGAAAGCATTTTTGTACACAAAGTCAGGTTTAGATATCAGTTTGTAGCTTGACATAAACTGAAGGGTTACATTTATTAGTTTGGGTGAGGTTTCCTCTTCTTCTCTGTGTCAGCAACTCATGCCATACAAAGATGGTTCAGACATGTTTATCAAAATTACTGCACTCCAAAATATTTCGTATTTCACCTGCAAATATTCCAGGTCACAATGTTTGTTCGCTGCTCAGGCAGGAGAGGAGGACTCTTTTTCTTGTTTGCTTGGACACTTGAGCATTAGCTCTTAGCTAATGTGGAAAATATAACCATGGTCATGTGATACATGTTGCATGCAAGGCTCAAATCCATTGTTTCGCTTCATACACCCTTTGGGCTATGTTTACCTTGGAATTGATGGAAATAAATGCATTTTGATGTTTTTCTTGCGCCTCCAACAAGGTTTTTCAGCTGCACAACGTAGATGGCTGCAGGGTAGGTGATGTTGTGAACCTTTACCGTGCATGTTTGCCCTCACAGAGCTGCTAAGATAAACCTAGCACGAAAAGTAAGGAAATTTGTGTTTGGTGGATTATCTTCTTGTTGAAACTATGTTTTTTTTGGCAATTAATCCTACTACACTGTTGGAAAGCTGGTTTATTTCCCTTTTAAATGGAGCCACATTTGTAAGGAAAATGCATTTGTGGGATGAGCAGCTGAGTTGTGTATGCAGGTTGCACCCATGAAAAACTTGCCAGATCTTTTCAGCAAACAGTTTATTCTGCTAGGGACTCTTGTTTGGTGTCGTTTATTGTATTAGATGATTGAAGTCCGACATGTTATAACAGTTTATTAATAACAGGAGCCTCAGTAACATGTGGAAGAACCGTACTCCGCTACAACAGCTTGACACCTCCTCCTCATGCTGGTCACTTGCTTGGTCACATATTGCTGTGGGATGGAATCCTATTCTTCAACCAGGATTTGACACAAATCAGCCAACATGGTTGCGTTGGTCACACTGGCATGCAAAGCATGGCCAAGCTGATCCCACAATAGTTCAATGGGATTGTGGTCAGGACTGCAGATCATTCCATCACTCCCAAATTCTGAAGGTAGTGTCTGATAAACCTGCTCTGTGGGGGCGAGTGTTGTCATCTTAAAGGATAGAAATAGTGTCCCAGACTGGGAGATATGGGGAGACTACAGGTTGCAGAATCTCATCTCTACATCTCTCTGCATTGAGATTGCCTCCAATGATGACAGGCCTTGTTTTTCTAGAGAAGGAGACGCCTCCCCACACCATCCACCAAAAGCTGTTACTCTATCGGTGCAGCAATCAGCATGGTGTTCTGCATGTCTTCTCCATACTTCAACCCTATGATCTGAACTCATTGATGAACATAAAGTTTCTCCAGATGCCCAGGTTCCAGTGCACATGTTGCAGATACAAGCACATATGGGCCGAACAGTGAAGGGCAGCCATGGTAGTCAACTTTAAAATAACCTGTTTAGCACTGGCAGAGAAGATTTGGAGTTTTTAATGGGCACAACCCACATACTTACCTCTCCTGCTCATCCCACAAATGCATTTTTCTTACAAATGTGGTTGCATTTAAAAGGGAAATAAACAGACTTTCAAACTATGTAAGATTTACTACCAAGAAGAATTGTTATGACAAGAAATAATCCACCACTTTTTGTGTTAAGGTTAGATATGGTCTCTCATAGAAGCTTTTACAGTGTGAAAAGTCACCAATTACCAAAAGGAAGGGATGTTTTCAGTTTTCTCCAGGAAAACATAACGCTTCACTCAGAGAAGAAACTGCAAAATAAAAATCTAAATTAAAAGTGAGAGCTATAGAAATATAACAGCCGATGCACTTTTCCCACATTAGAGAATTCCTCACTCCATCGCACAAGTTCAACAGATGCCCTCCAGCAACTTTTGTCTTCTTAAAACACCCCCGTTCAGCTCTATGTGAAGCGCATGAACAGTTTGAATCTAACATCTCAAACTCAACATCCTCAGTGCTCTGGTTTGTTGCTGTATCCAGCTGTTTGACTTGTAGGCTACTGTCGAAGGAGCTGGAAATTGCATGAAAATAAGGACATTCAAGCATGTTTATTGTCTGTGGGTCAGGACTGTTTCCAGTTTACGGCACTCAGCTGATTGTTTTCCATGTGTAAATGTGCATACAAATGCTTTATGGAAATGTGCAGCAATAAAAAGTGTGAGTAAAGGTTTGATTTGAAACTTTGCAGTCAAGCTTTGCATATATTTTTAATTGCAATTATCATGTTTATTTTAAGAAAGAGATTTCAAATGTAAGCAAGTGGCTGTGCATCTTCGGTTGACTCTCATATTTTATATATACTTCTATGTGGAAGTTGATAGCTGAGGATGCCACAGATGAGTGGCCCCTCTTATTTTAGTGCGTTCTAGTCTCTGTGGAGTCTGCAGAGTTCCATATCTGTGTAGGTTGGTGTCCTCAAGGAGATCTATTCTTCTTTTCTCAAATTCCTTCAAATCATTGTGTTTAATTCAGCTAGTCTTCTCATTTCAAGCTCATTTGGCACCTTTGTAACATAGTGACAACAAATGAAAGTATTTTCTTTGTACATCTGCACAGAGCCATGAATATCACCGGTATATCACCAGTTTAACTGTCATTCACAGCAGGTTATACACCATGTAAACATGGATGAAATTACCACACAAACGACATTACAGTCGGTGTCATACAGTCATGTGAAAAAAGAGGTGCACCACTTTCAATTTTGAGGTCTCGTGCATCAGGACTGAAGGGGAAAAAAACATTTGCTCTTCACCAGTTCTTTAAATTAGCATATTACTCCACGTCTAAGGTGAGAAAGATCATTCACAAGTGGAAAACATTCAAGACAGCTGCCAGTCTTCTCAAGAGGAGGACGTACCAGCAAGTTCAGCCAGATGACAGATCGTGCAATTCTCAGTGAAACTGCAAAAATCCAAAGAGCTACATCTCAGACTCTGCAGGCCTAAAACATAAAAGTTCATGACAGCGCAATTAGAGAAAGACTTCTGAAGTAGGATTTGTTTGGAAGGGGTACAGAAGAAAGCCCTTTTTAAAACAACAACAAAAAAGAACCTGACAGCATAGCTTATGTTTACAAATTTGCATTTGAAATAGTTTGTAAGCCATCTGGAACAATGTCCTTTGGACAGATACTGTAAGACCAAAGTAGAAATGTTCACACAGCACACACACTTCCTACCAGCTGTAAAGCACAGTGGTGGAAGGGTGATGACTGGGGCTTGCTTTGCAGCCACCGGAGCTGGACATCTTGCAGCCATTGAGTCTACGAACTCCACTGAAAATCAAAGTATTCTAGACAAATGTGAGGTCAAGCTTGGCAGACATTTTGTAATGCATCAATTACCCCAAACGCAGCATCAATTACCCCAAACGCAGCATCAAATATCCATCAGAATAGCTGAAAAATAAAAATCAAAGTGTTGCAATGATTCAAAGTCCAGACCTCAATCTGATTTCAATTCTGTGTACCTTAAAAGAACTACTGTAGACAATGTTGAAAAGAAGTGTGAGCCAGAATTGAGACTGATAATGTCACATAAAAAATGTTTGTTTTTAATTTAAAGATAAAAACCTTCATTTTGAGAGAAGATCTACTTTTCTTTTCGTGACTGCATAAACAAGATTACTAAGAAGAATTGACGCATCCATGACTCGACTTGCTTTGCTCACAGTTTATTTGCACCATTGGTGCTACACACTGAGCAGATGGTGATTAATCACAGCAAACTCTAATATTTTTTTCCATATTTAGTCCTACCCAACACTTAACTAAATGTCAAGTGCACTGAGACACTCCCTCGTTGTCTCTGTGCTTGTGACCTGCAGCTGCTGCTGAGTTGCCACATCAGGAGACGGGAGCAGCGTTTGTACATATTCAGGAGTGAACTATTTTGGTCTGTTTGTAGTGATAAGATTTTTTTTTTTTTTTGTATATGTTGATTCTGTGTTACATCTAACTCCTTTGGTCCTGGCTGCTGCATGGCATGTTGCTATGGAAACCAGAGTCAGCTCAAACTTCAGATACTGGGACAGAGAGGTTGGTGCTGAAGGGATTTATAACTTTAAATCCCAAGATTAGAAGAACCATGAAGGTGAAGATGTCTGTTTTGCAGGATAGGTTCATCATGTACCTCCATTTGGAAGTGCATCCTCATCCTTCTCTCCCCACTCCATTCCCGTTCTCATATTCCCCACTCTGAATGAACCTGATGTTAACAGACCTAACAAATCCAAACCTGGTGTTTTGTCTCTGTTTTGTATTTATTTTCACTGTTTCCTCCCAAAGCCACGTCGGAGGCAGCAGCGACATTCATCTGGGTAAAACGAGCTTTGTGATAAAGGGCAGATCGATGTTCCCTAAGGTTTTACTGCAGTGGTGCGCAGCCATCTCGAGCTGCGCTGCTGAAATAGGTAAACCGTTAAAAGACGGCTCTGCCACGTTTTGTCTGTCTGCTTTGTCGGCAAGCTACTTGTGCTGTAAGGTTATGACACTTAGCCGCTACAACACAAAGCCACGCCATCAGGACTCTTGGCAGGTTGTGTGGCAGAAAGGATGTTGAGCTTATCCCGGGTCGGTCCAAAGCTCTGAGATGCAGCATCGTGTTTTGCCACTGCCATACAATGATGCAGCTGTATCCTTTTCAAAGGCATTTCCCTGCTTGTGTAGAGCACATGGCCGCTCCTCGTGCTTCTCTCATCCCATCTCTATCTGTCCTCCGCAGCAGTCAGACTACACGCACATTCACATAAAAATCTCCCAAGCACACAGACACTCGCTCAACATTAAGACTGGCAAACAATAAAGAGAAAATCAACAGAATATGTCTTTACGCCAGCAGACACAATCTCATACAGCCTCACACACTGTCTGTCTTCACACCCTCCTACTGCCAAACATGCTTGTTTGCTCCTTGTTTTGCTCTGGATTGAGTCAGACCGGACAAAGAGCCTTTTTTGGGGGAGGGAGAGAGGAGACATTTCTGAGAGAGTCTGTCTGATTCTGTCACCCTCAGGAAGGAAGCCCACGGCATGCTGATCCCACTGGAGACAGCGGGCTTCTCTCTGGCTCTCTCAGCATTGCTTCATACACTCTTTGGTTTTATACAACTGATGCAGGCGCTTGTGATTTCACACACAACGCACATCAGAAAACCTCTGGCTCGAAAACAATGTGCTGCAGACAGGTGTTGGCCGGAGGCTGTGAGGGTTCCAGAGTTTAGGATGCCATCTGCGATTTTTCCCTGATTATGACAAGCCAATAAGAAGTGGCTTTTGTGGTTTGTGTGTTTTGTTCCTGTTAATTGTGAGCCAGTGCAAAGGGTCATCCTGCTGATCATATTCCATGTCTACACTGGACGCTAGATTAGTTTTTTTCCTTAATCTTTTAATTTGAGCCTCACCTATAGCTTGCTGCAACTATACTAAAAAAGAAATGGCCATTTACAGACTGGAGTTGCCTCACAGAGCTTATATTCCTTTTAGAAATAGCACAGGCTTTGTAGTAAGTCAGTTTTTAAGAGTCATTCTGCAAGAACTAAAAAAAACAACCTTTTTTGATGATGATGCTAGAGGCAGTGGAGAGTCAAATAGAAAAAGAGGGACATGTGGAAGTCGAGCTGCAGCTCTGCTCCTGCAGCTCCCTCCCTTTTTTTTTTACCTCTCAATTAAAAGCTTTTGCTCAGCCTTGTTACCCCCCCCTACAGTAAATCAAATAACAGCATCCCCATGTTCACTTCCTTCTTCTCTCATCACAGCCAAGGTGTGCAGTGACCATGGCGACGGACGCCACAGAAACTAAGCATGGCATCCTTTTAGAGGTAACCGAACCCAAAGGCCCAGGTAAATCGGAGTGCATCTTTTTACAGACATCTTGAAGAGACAGTGTTTTAAAACATAACAGTGATTTAAAAATGTCACTGTCTCTTTAAGAGCTGCGTGGTGTGGTGAGGTGATGGGTTTGACTTTATAGAAGAGATTTAGCAGAAGCCTTTATTTGTGGTGTGCTGTGTTCACATTTCTAACTTCTTTGATCACAATTTTCCTGCATTACTTTGATCGTTGTGAGCTGATGAATAATCTCACGAGAGGGCCATTTTCATGTAGGAAAGATTAGATCGGCAGCACAAAGGAAACAAAGCTATTCATTAACGTCACATGTAAAGAAGCCAAATTTGTGCACAATTACAACATATGACATAGATTAGAGGAAATCCTAAAGATTAGTGTTAGTTAATTTGATGGAAATGTTGAGTTACCAACATAATGGAGCATTTTGTGTATTATTATATCTTCCAGGAGGTATTGGAGACCAAAAACATCACAAAAAGAGTCACTATTAGCCTTGTAATTATTGTACATCATTTAAAGTTGAAGTGTCCTCACCAGATGTGCTATATTTTCTCTTCATACATGGGAAGCAAGAGTTAACCATCGCGTTAAATTGGCAGCAGCTCTGTGGAGTGCTGCCGCCGAGTCGTCTACTCTGCAGAAGAAGTGTCCCGGCTCGTTTCATGCATGAGTGTGTGAGCACCCCCGCGGCAGTGCATTATGGGCTTTGTGCCACTGCAAGGGCCTTGATGCAAGGAGAACATGCTACAGGGAAACAGGGCATCAGTGCTACACCCTGATGTCCATCACTGCACTTAGGCTGAAAGAGTTTCCACAGAGGACTGAGCAAACCATCCGTTTTATCTTAGATAGTCCAATGAAAAGGGAAAAAAGTTGAAAACATCAGCGACCTCTTTTGCTCTGTGGTATATTCTTGTATTACTGCCCTAAGATCATCCATATATTAAAAAATATTTATACTTGTCTGTTATTCAGTCAGTGATTCCTCATTAAAACCACTAAATATTCCCTCCAAATTTAAGAAAACACGTCAATTCTCTGTCTTATATAATCACAAGCTGATTGTTTTCAGATCATGGACTTGAGGACAAAATAAGCAGCTTACACTTTGCTCTAATATTTACATATTTTTCCCTTTCTGGCTATTGATTTCCGTGATTCACTGCAACTTAACTTCCTGTAAACCTGCAGTTTGATATGGATTTAATAAATGAGAGAAGTGGTAGATAAACAGCATTTCTATTAAACACAATTTTTTTTGTAGTCAATATTTTTTAGCCACAGAACAGAGCTAAGACAGCTGATACAGGCTGCTAAGTTAAGCTAACAGGCAGTTGACACAAATTTCAAAGTAAATATACAGACAACAGAGTAGTTTTAGACACAGAGAGGGAATCAAAACATGTTTTCCACAACACAAAATTTATGCTTTAATAGACTGAAATGGAAAAAGGTGAATGATTTTTTAATTTGTAATATTATTTAGTAAACATTAAATACACTAACAGGTCACTTTATTAGGTCCACCTGTTCAGTTGCTTGTTAACACAAATATCTAATCAGCCAATCAGATGGCAGCAACTCAGTGTATTTAGTCATGTAGACATGGTGAAGATGACTTGATGAAGTTCAAACTGAGCATCAGAATGAGGAAGAAAGCAGATGTAAGTGACTTTGAACGTGGCATGGTTGTTGGTCTGAGTATTTCAGAAACTGCTGATCTACTGGGATTTTCACCCACAACCATCTCTAGGGTTTACAGAGAATGGTAAAAAAAAAAAAAAAAATCAGATGAGTGGCAGATATCTGGAGGAAAACGTCTTGTTGATGTCAGTGGAGAATGGGCAGACTGGTTGGATATGAAGGCAACAGTTAAAAAGCATAATTAGTCTTCAGACATTACCAGTCTGAAGACTGGTCAGGTCAGATACAGAATACAATCTCTACATGCACATGTCAAACCTTGAAGCAGATGGGCTACAGCAGCAGAAGACCACACCGGGTGCCTCTCCTGTCAGCTAAGAACAGGAAACTGA
>JAOXYM010000015.1:24117260-24131600 GCA_028567055.1 Leptatherina wallacei | reverse complement strand
TCCAATATTCCACCTTTGGGATGTGGTGGAACGGGAGATTCTCATCATGGATGTGCAGCAACTGTGTGATGCTATCAGTATGGACCAAGTGTGTGTTTCCAACACCTCGTTGAAGATATTCAGACAGTTCTGAGGGGAAAGGGGGGGAGGTTCAACCTGGTAATAGCAAGGTGGACCTATAATGAAGTGGCGGGTGAGAGTAAGCAGATTTTTGCATGGGAGTGATTACCGAACAGGCTACTACTTGTAGGTATAACCCCAAGGAGTCAGGGAGTCAAATGACCACAAATAAATGGAGAATGATACAATAGATGCAAAATTAGTTTAAAGATATCCAAAGTGACCAAGAAGAATCATAAAGGGACAAATGCAAAGAATGATCCGTTTTGTTTCCTCTAATGGCACCTTCCTCTAATCTTCCTCATCCTCTCTTCTGCTTCCATTTTTTCTTTTTCTCCCATCTCCTGCATATCTCAGTTTCTAAACTTACTCTCTTTTCTTAATTTCATCCTCCTCCTATCTGCCTCAAGCTCTCTCTCTCTCTCTCTCTCTCTCTCTGCCTCCCAAATGGAATAGAAACAGTGGATATAAGTATACAAATTGAATGTCTCTTTTCTCCAACATGGAAAAATAAAGTTGGGGGTCAAAGGATGTAAGTGGAGAAATTATTTACTCCATCATTTCCCATCATGTCTCTGGTTTAGTGAGCTGCATGTGGAGTGAAATCCCACACCAGTTTCTACTTATAGCTCTGAAAGGGATACCCGCCGAGCCCTGAGAACGCTTGTCTGCACAGTGGTGTAGTGTAGCTCTGTAACCTCACCCACTCAGTTCATCCAGTGGACCTCCACAAGTACACGGACGCACACATTACAAATACACAAACAAAAGCAAAACACACAGGAGAACATGCGTTGGCAGGCAGACGGCGAAGATTCTGCGGAATCATTGAGAAAAACCGGCTGTGTTATTTGTTGAAACCAAGATATCTGTTTACATTTCTAAATAACACAAAGTCAATAAATCTCATCATCTGGATCCCGTGGAGAAAACGGAGCAATGTTTTTTTTGTATTTGCAGATGGGAAACTCAAGCTAATGCACAGGCGTTTATAACCTCCAGGCATGGAGGATGATGAGGAAAAAAAATTATGAGCTGAAAGTCCAAAGTTGATTTTTTTTTTTCTTCTTCTGCTTGAAGATTTCTTTATGACCAGCAGTATCTATGTTTATTACAAGTGGCTTGTTTGATTAGATATGTCAAGCGTCGATTGTTTTAAATTTGACATGGTTGAAGAGATTACTGAGTCGATGATAAATCTGTGCATCTGGCAGAGATTAGCAGTGTTATGTGTGAATTCCGGATTTGGACGCAGTTTTTTCTTGAAGCTTTCTATGTTTTTAGCTTGGTGTTTGTGTTTGCCACTTCTTGCAGAACCAAGTATAACCCAAAGAGCCAAGGTTTTCTTCCCATTCCATTTGCTGTTTTAGTTCATTTTCTTTTAGCGCTGTCAATTGCATTTCATTATCTGCTCATACTTGCATATAAAAATAAAAAATCACGTCATCACGCTCGTTATCTTGCCCGAGGGTGAGATATAAAGGTTGATGATTGCACTGCATGTAGCTGTGGTTATCATCTCGTTTCTTTTGCCGGCAGAGAGAAGACGACAGGGCAAATTCCAGCCCTTCAGACGACTGTTTGGGAAGAAAAAGAAAAGAGAGGCAAAGGGGTGCTTTGATGGACCGGAGCTAAAAACCAGTTTTTCCACCGGAGAAGTGTGCAATGGAGTTGTATCTGACAATGAGGAGTCTAATCAAAACCTGAGGTCAGTGCTTAGATAATTGTTATGAATGAGAAAATAGAACGTTCCCTCTGCTTGTTTTATGGGAATTTATTGGAGCTGGAGGTATAAATTTCATCCAACTGCTCTGTTTTTTGTAAACTGGTTTCTTAGTTTTACTTCCAGAAAGTCTTAAAATACACTGTTGTTGAAAAGTGAAAGCTGTTACACAAATAGAGTGTAAATAGTAAAGCGCAATGATCCTCGGTGTGATGATAAAACGGCCGGCATGTACAGAGGTCATCCATTTCATTGCGTGAAATGATTTGTGGAGTGACTCTGCAGCTTAGTCGGAGTAAGTTACTCACTGCAGACGTGCTTCCTCTTCTGCAGGGAGTTGAATCCCATCGGATCTCGAGCTCTCTCCCACGACAGCATCTTTATCCCAGAGGAGCCAGTGAAGGAGTCTGGACTGGATCACAGCATGTCCCAGGAAAACGTTTCAGATAAAGTTAGGAACCTGCAGGTGAACCTTGTAGAGTTTTGATATTTCTACTTCTGCTTTGTTCATACGCTGTAATCTTTTTTTCTCTCTCTCACTTTTGGTGGACCACACAGAGGCAGATAGCGCAAGGTATTAAGTTTGGCCAGAGGCCTCCTTCACTTAGGAAGAGTGAGGGAGATGAGGGCAGTTCAGATGAGGAAGAGGTTCCCCGGAGTCCTCTGAAAGTTTTGGCCCAAGTTGAAGCTGAGCCACTAAAAACAGAGTCACAGGTAACAAATGAACTTCTTCTGAAGACTGTGTGGTTGTAATTCCATCATTTCTGCAATTTTACATGTTAAAAAGTTAGTAGTGGTGGTAAGTTAGTTGTTTTTAATCGGATGTAAACAAAAAAATGATAAGGTCTGGATCGCTGGAGCGATCTTGTAAAATGGATTGTAAAGTGGATTTAGTGGCATCCAGTGGTGAAGTTGCAGGTTGCAAACAACTGAATAACTTCATGGAGGAGGACCTACACTGTGCTTGAATACATAATTAAACTTAACGCAAAAAATAAGGAAATTTGTGTTTGGTGGATTATTTCTTTGTTGTAACAATGCTTCTTAATAATACATCTTATATCAATAGAATTCCTGCTTAATTTCTTTCTAAATTTCCTTTGTGAGGAAAATGCATTTGTGGGATGAGCAGCAAAGTTGCTTGTACCCATGGAAAAATTTTGCCCAAACTTCTCTGCTAATACCAAACAGTTTACTCTGCTATTGGACAGGCCTGTTTGTGCTGGTGTCAACAACATGTGGAGAAACGCCACATTCGTTGACGAGTCCAGATTCTGCCAACGGCCTACAATTACTGCAGCTTCTGGTGGAGGAAGTGTGATGGTTAGGGTCAGCCTCACTGGAAAAACAGAACTTGTCATTAATGGAGGCAATCTGTGGAGGGATATTGGGATGAGATTATGCAACCAGTGAAAATCCCATATCTCCACAGCCTGGGACCAAATAGATCCTCGTAGATGACAATGCTCGCCCCCACAGAGCATGTTTATCAGAGACTACCTCCAGAATTTGGGAGTGGAGGATGGAATGACCTCGACCCTATTGAACAGGTCGTCCAATGACCCGAAGGTTTGCAGTTCGAATCCTGCTACCCCAGTCAACTGTTATTATGCCTTTGGGCAAGAGACTTTACCCTCCTTGCCTCCAGTGTTTGTATCACTGGTGTACTCCAGTGTAAGTCGCTTTGGATAAAAGTGTCTGCTAAATGACTGTAGAATAGAATAGAATAGAATAGAATAGAATAGAATAGAATAGAATAGAATAGAATAGAATAGAATAGAATAGAATACTTCTAAGATCAGCTTGGGCGGACTTGCGGTAAATCCTGATTGAAGAATGGGATGCTATACCACAGCAGTGTGTGAAGATCAAGAGGATGAGCCAGGCTGTTGTGGCTAAGTATGGTTCTTCTACATACTACTGAGGCCCCTGCTTGTTAAGATTTACTGCCAAGAAGCAGTGTTACAACAACAACAACAAAATCCACCAAACCCAAATTTCCTAACTTTTTATGTTAAGTTTTAGTTTGTTCCTGGATATTTTCATCTAACTCTAACGTGCTTCAAACAAAATGCATGTTCCTGCAAAAAATATGTTTAAATATGTAGTATAATCTAAAATGTTCCATGAGAGCTTTAAGCTAATCTTCAGATCTAAAACACATGCTCTGTTGCTGTGTAACAAAAGCAGGTCCAGAAAGGTCAAGCATCTGGGCAGCAAAGCACTCCGGTGAAGTCCCCGAGGTCCAAGCGAGTTCTTCCACCTACTGGTACAATCGAGTCCATCAACCTAGACGCTGTCCCTCAGTCTGTTCCTCTCTTAGACAACACCGCCGCCAAGCATAAGCTCTCGGTTAAACCTAAAAACCAGAGGATTTCCCGCAAACACAGACGGTTCACACAGGTGAGTTTCCCCAGATGAGTTCTGATTTATTTTGTGACACTTCTCTCCATCTGTTTGGGGTTAAAGAATTAGAAACTAATCCTACTCCTACATTTCCCAGGACCTCCAGGAGGTATCCATTCCTGGAGTAGTGCAAGAGGACCAGGAGGCAGCAGGCATCTCCTCAGATGAACAGCGCAGACCATCTGTTGAGGAATCACGAGAAGGCTTGAAGAAACAGAAACTTCATGAGGCAGAAAGACAGGAGGCAAGGAGGAGGAGGGAGCTGGAGGAGCAAAGGCTCAGGGAGGAGGAGGAGAGGACGAGGAGAGCCGAGGAGCTGAGGCTACGTGAACTGGAGGAGGAGAGGTGTCATAGAAAACAGCTGGAAGAGGAGGAGAAGAGAATGAGAGAAGAGGCAGAAAGGAGGAGGAGGGAGGAAGAGGAAGAAAGGAGGAGACAAGAGGAGGCTGAGAGAAGGAGGAGGGAGGAGGAGGAAAGAAGGATCAGAGAGGAGGAAGAAAGGAGGAGGCGGGAGGAGGCTGAGAGAAGACAAAGGGAAGAGGAGGAAAGGAAGATCAGAGAAGAGGAAGAAAGGAGGAAGCGAGAGGAAGAGGAACGGATGAAGAAGCTGGAAGCAGAGAGGAGGATGCGAGAAGAAGAAGAGAGGAGGCGACTGGAAGAGCAGAGGAGGAAAGAGGAAGAAGAAAAGAAGAAGAGAGATAAGGAGGCGAGGAGGCAGCAAGAGCTCGAGGCAGAGAAGAGGAGGAAGCAGAAAGAAGAAGATGAAAGGAAGAAAAGAGAAGCTGAGAAACAGAGGATGCAGGAGGTGGAGGAAAAGAAGAAGCTGGAAGCAGAGGAGAGGATGAGGAAAGAAGAAGAGCGGAGGAAGATGTCCTTAGAGGAAGCTGATGGGAGCTCTGAGGCACAAGAGAAGAAGAGAAGAGCTGAGGAGCTTCGCTGGAAGGAGATGGAGGAGAGACAGAGGCCCTTCTCTTTCAAAGTCTCTTCCGGAGAGAAACAGATTCTCTTCCAGAAAGTCAACCTGACGCCTGTTATGCCGACCTCCAGCCACCAGAGTGCCGCTGTCGCTGATCAGAAAGAAGGAGCAAAAGCTTCCTCCCCTGAAGGATCAGACTCCCCCAACCTGCCAACATCTCCATATGTCCCCCATACAGCCATCCTGGTGACGGGCGCCCAGCTGTGTGGGACGGCTGTCAATTTAGACCAGATCAAAGATACCGCTTGCAAATCCCTGCTGGGTCTGGGAGAGGATAGAAAGGCCCAAGGCACACCGCCGGTGAAGAGCAAGACCTCTCCGGACCGCAAATCAGGAAAAACCAAGTCCCTCAATGAGTCTGGGCTCTCTACGGACCAGTCCAGCGCGGCGGTGCTGGCTGAATGGGCCAGTATAAGATCAAAGATATTCAAGGGGGTAGAGGATGGGAAGTATGACGAGTACCCAGATCCCGTTAACAAGCATCAGCCTCAGCCCGGCAGCGAAGAACAGCCTTCGTTTGCTCATACAAACCTCAGAAAGACCATGTCTGCCAGCGCTAAGTTCTCCATAACCCCTGCAAAGAAGAAGTTTGGAGATTCAAACAGGAACTCTGAGGTATTTGTTCCAGAGGATAAGGAAGTAGGAGAGGAGGCTGCTCAATCTGACAGCCACACTGCAGCCTCTCCAGGTCCAACTAGTAAACCTCAGAACAAGACAAGTAAAACGGTCCGCATCATTGAAAGAGGATCGGATGAGTGTATGTTTGCCAAAGACCTCCCTTCATTCCTGGTTCCAAGCCCTGGGGAGAGAGCTGACGAGCTCGAGTTAAGGAGCCGACTTGAGAGTGAAACAGAGGATGGAGAGGAGGGAGAGGAGCAGGGACAGGACAGTGATGATAAGCCCTCTCCATTTGGCATAAAGCTGAGGAGGACTAACTACTCTCTGCGCTTTCACAGTGAACAGTCCACAGAGAAAAGGAAGAAACGCTACAGCGCCGGGGACAGCTTTGATGGCGTCCCTTCACCCCTAACCCCCATCGAGCCCGACTCCGATGCCTCCTCTGTCTTCTCTGATAAAAGTCCCACATCGCCTCAGAAAGAGGGAGCGGTTAGCAAGTATTTACATGCATCTGCCTCCCCTGCCATACCCCGAGGTAAGCAGGGTAAATCTACCAGTCCGACTCCGCACCACGAGGGGGACAAAGTGCTTTCCAAACCACCCCTCTACAAAAGACCAACAACTTCACCCAAGCCTTCTGGTGCAGTCCCGACACCTCCTCCATCCCCACTCCCTAAGCTAGCCCACGGATCTCCCTGTGATGACATGATCCAGAGGACAGAGGGTGTGGATTCACCTGTCCAGGAGCAGGCCGGCAGGAGTGAGGAAGCATCAGCGGTGGCCCAGTTGCACCGGAGCAGCCAAGGCCAGGTTCAAGTGGATGAGGAGCCAAAAGAGAAGCGATCATTCTTCCCTTCTATTAGCATCCCCTGGAGAGAGAAGACGGACCGAAAGGCCGAGCTCATCAAGAGAGGTCAGTGTCTTTACAGCCAGAGGTGTGCCCTTTGTTTTAGCAGATAAATCCTACAGCATGTAGGACTGTCCGGGGTGGATTATTAGGTGTCATGGTAAAAAAAAAACAAAAAAAAAAAACATCATAAACTTCCATTAAACTTTTGTTACCCTTAGACAGAGTTATGTTGTTTCCTTCTGACATCAAATAACTCCTAATCTGTGTCTCCCCCTGCAGAGAAGCCATCCTTACAGAGCAGGCACTCACTGGACAGTGCGAAGGTTCAGGAGAAGGAGGCTGGGCCCTTATGGATCACACTGGCTCTGCAGAAGCAGAAAGGCTTCAGGGAGCAGCAGCAGAACCGTGAGGAGCGTCGAAGCCAAAGAGAGGCCAAACTGGCAGAAAAACAAGCCAGAGAGCGAGACAGCGTATGTGACCCAGATCCCTACTTGCCTACTATCTGATCATCTCCCTAACATACTTTCATTCCTTTGAAATCATCCCAAAACTTCGTTTGCAGGCTTCACTGGTGAGCCCGACAGAAAGCAAAGGGAGTGGGAGCACCAGTCCTTCTTCCAAACCTCAGACGCCAGAGGAGCCCAAGAGGCCCGACAGCCTCCTGGGACGATTCGATCGGCGGGAACACCTGAAAAAGGCCAACACTTTACCGAGCTCCGTCACTGGTAGGAACCTGCACGCACAGCTTTGAGCTGAAAGATACATTTGCATACACCTTGTCTTGTCATTTTAGAGGCAATTGATTGTAAAAATCTGTATCATTGAGTTCTTCTTAAAATAGGCTTAAAAATGCCTCTTTGTTCTAAGAAGACAGACGTGCACTTACGTCACACCTTTGTCATTTCAGTTGAAATTGCAGACTCTACACCGTCGCCACCCTCCGTCAAGGATGTGTCAAAGCGCTTCCCCTCCAGTGACTCTCCACAGGTGTCCACGGAGCCAGCCTGGCTGGCGCTGGCCAAACGAAAGGCTAAAGCCTGGAGCGACTGTCCTCAGATCATCAAATAACACCCTAACCCAGTTTCACGGCCTGCATTGAGACTGCTACACTGCCCACGGACTCTGAAGCACCTGGAGAGTCACTCATCAACACCCCCCCTACACACACACACACACTGTCAAAATGAAAATTCCTCCTGACTGTGAAACAAGTAAACCACCACATAACTCTCCATACACTGGCTGCTGCTACCAACATGTTAAGTGCGCTTCACATACAAATATCCCAATGCCGCCGCACAGATATATGTAAACAATCGTTGCGAGCATGCATATATTGTATACACATGCAAAGCGTATGTCCCCCCTAAAGGCAACGTCCTCAGCAGCCAATCACAACCATGGCTGACCGCTGAAGCAGCCAATCTCCACACCGCCTCTTCTTTTCTTTGTTCTGGAGCCAAATGTGTCACCATGGTTGTAAATAAATAAAATTTGCTCAACCCAACTTAACACTTGGACGAAGGACAGTGTTGAATCAACAGAGGGAATCTGTCTGAATCGTGTTTTAAGGGCTATCAGTCAAAACAAGAACTCAGCGTGACCGTGTTTCTGGACACCTGATGGAAGTGTTACAGGCATCTTCTTTGCCCTTCTTGGTATTATTTATGGAAAACAGGTTTGTCTGCACAGAAACTATACTGTATCTTTTTCTGAGCCTTGTTTGTCATGTAAAAAGACACCTTTTTCTTTCTTTTTAAAAAAAATATATATATAGAAGAAAAAGTAATTCTGGAAACTTGGGTGTAACAAGTCTCACTGTGTCCGTGATGACTGTGACAGCTGTCCGAGAAGCTACCGTATGTAAGAATAGGTCATGATCATAAACCCCTGGGTGCCCCTAAACACAGTACTGAAAAAAGAAACAAACAAACAAAAAACATACAACCAGGTCTCATCCTCCTGGATTCTTTGCTTTGCTCGTGGAAACAGACACACCTGCTTCCTGTAACCCTACGATTCTTGTAGCCATCCTTCTGTAACACACTTGTGTCTGTAGGCTTACGCCATCACTTCTTCTTCTTCAATAGGATACGATCTTACAAGATGTGAGCACTTCCTGTATGAAAACAGCCCTCGTTCTGGTCTCCCGCCACTCACTCAGTGACCTCTAAGTACTGTACACAAGTTCAGAGGCGTTACCGGGGCTTCGCTCACAAACAGGACGCCACGGCTGAGTCACTTTGTCATTTTGTTTCTAACTTTGGTCGTGCACAATAGTGTAGTGTACGCAGTGTTATATGTAACAAAAAAAGAAAAATGTTTGATATTATTTGCACTTTTTTGTCCCACCTAGATATATTCATGAAAAAAAATTCTTAAAGAGATTCAAAATGTTATGAAAAATGTAAATTAAATACTGATGTCTGAACCAAAATAAGGAGGGCTCATTATTTGTTAAAACTGTGTTTACTTACAAAAAAATATATAAAAAAAAAACAGCACAGAAATCCACTGAAACCTTCTAAGTCTTCTCCTTGACAGTCAAGTTTAAACAATACACGTAATCATTGCGGCATCCGATTACAAGACGTCGTCCCCACACCACCGGGGAGGAAAACAGCTCCCCTGGTAGAACGTGTGAAGCCAGCATTTGTCCATTTCCCGCATCCAGGATCCAGACTTTGCCATCCGTGGATGCCAGACCCACAAGAACTCCCTTCCTTCCCACGATGGAGCCATCAAACACACAGGGAGCGGAGTACACCTTCCCCGTAGTCTGGAAAGTCCAAACTAAAGAGCCATCTGCCCAGTTCAGACAGTACAGGCGACCGTCGTGTGACCCGCACAGAAGCCTCTGCTGTTCTGGTATGAAGCACGGAGACGAGAAGACTGGTCCCTCTGTTATAAACCGCCACAGCTGCAGAGAAACACAAGTCACATGATCAATTTCTACAGCGTTTACAATTGTGTTAATACAGTCCTCAAAAGACAGATTGAAGTCCTGCTAAGCTGGGCATCATCCCAAGTTACAGCCCTGCTTTCACTCTGCAGCTCTTTTGCAGAAATAGTCATCAAAGAATTCTTTTAATTCCGTATAAAAATGGATGAAAAAAAAAAAAAAACAGTAAGTGAATGAAAGGCATCTTTTTAATGAGCTGTGGAGTCAATTTCATTTATGATTGAAGACTTTCATAGGCCTGAGACGGCTGTCCTCGCGAGAGATGGAAATCGAAAACGGATTCCACTCAGAAGCCAGTTCCCAATTTTCCACTGGGCTTATCAATACCTGTATTGGTGCCGGCAGACGCTGGCCAGCTCACTGACTACAAAAAACAATGTCGAACATGTTTGTGGCATAAGAGGCAATCCAGAGCTTGGCTACATTTCTTTGAGAAACATGACAATGGCACAAGCTAGTGACTGGAAAGACCAATAATAGCAACAGATCGTTGGACAGACAGACAGACTTATATCCTTGTGCAGAGGAGTCTGCAGCCTAATTGCTACTCTGCTCTGTGTTTTTCGTCAGTGGAGTACTTACTGGAGGGCCTGCCTGCCCAGATGTTAAAATTATGCATCACTCTTTAATTCACCTGGTGAATTTGTTTCCGGTTAAAGTGGCAGCATTGTATTGATAAGCATCACAATACAGTGTTTATTTTATTGTATTCTTGGTTGACTTAATATAAAAACTCTGTAGATATTTACATAAAGTGATGTATCATTTTCCTTTTTTCAGACCAGATCTGTAGTTTTTGGCATGCATATCAGTTTGAAGATATTTTTGATTGAATTCTGTCTTATAAAATACTAAATAGATAGTTTTTGTTTCTTTTTCGACACCGTTAATCTGTATTGTATACTTATTTCCTCATAGAAAATTGCATCAAGAATCGATAAAGAACCGGGTCAAAAGGCAGAACTGATAATGGCATTGATAATATCATCTTATCAATAGCCTTCCCTCGTCTTTGCTGTAATTCTGGGTAATATGGTAATCTTGACTTGAAATTCATCAGAAGAGGAAACATGATTATCATAGTCTCTTGCGTGCACATGTTGTTTATGTCTTCGTAGAAATGTTCTGGCAGAAACATGGAGCTGTGTCTCTGATTCAACCCTGTTTTCACAAATTTAAACAAACCCAACATTTCAGTCATATTTATCCGTTTCTGACTAAAAATTAGTGACTAAATAGTGAGATACTGTGTTCAGGATGTAAAAATAAATTCCCACCAGCTTCCCTGCGTCGCTGAAGCAGCAGATGTTTCCATCCACCGAGCCAATTACGACACGACCGCAGGAGCAGTTTGGCGAAGAGAAGAAAGGAATGTCTCTACGGTGAGACCACAAGACGTCGCCGCTGTCCTGGATGCAAAAGAGAAAAACTTGGTGAGACACACAGAATGTGCATTCTGTTCATTTTCAGCTCCTCAGCATGTCCACTTAACAGTGACATGCTCAGTTATCCCCCCCCCTTCTTGCAAACCGTTGTCCACTCACAGGATCGAGACACAGCAGGCGTCCTCCCAGTGACGCCACATACAGCCGTCTGTGAGATGCATTCAGGTGTGGAGAGGAAAAAACAGCCCCGCCACCACAGTGACGCTTCCAAACACACTGCCGAACCTAAAAACACAACGTGCACACGTGTTATATCATGTATGCAGATGATCTTGTTGGGTTCAGTCTGATTAGCGCTGGCCTCCAGCAGCACCTTTCTATTAGCTCTGCATAGAGTGGCACATGGTATTACATATATTCTAGGAAGAATGCTGTTATGATCTGTAGAACAAAAGGAGGCAAATGTCTCAAATATATCAATTTGAAGTTGTCTGAGAACCATTTTATTACAGAGCAAAGGACCAATGATGAGGCTATTTATAGGCAACGCTGCATGATGTGTGCACCAGCAAACATTCTTCTCTGCTAAATCGGTTCATGTACAGATGGAGTGAAGGTGTACACCGCTCTATACTGCACACTTGTGGTCTAATTACAGAACGTCTCGTCTACAGAGACTTTAAGCAGCTTTTAATGAGGTTATTGTTTAAGAGACTGAGATGGGCCAGTGTAAGTAATATGTTTGTAGCTGCTGGAGTGGTTTTTATAAATTTGATGTTTTAAGTTATTTGTCACCCCAATTATTCAGAGGATCAAATTATCATAAGGCTAACTAATACAAAATCTAACATTGTTTGATACGATTGTGGAGGCATTGGTATAGTTGTCTCCATGTGGGTGAGAGACTGTATATATTTGAAGAAGTCGGTTTTGTTTTTTTCCAATTCTACTTTTAAATCTTCTTATTTTGGACCTTGAGTCTGTAATAAAGATTGAATGAATTATTCAATTCAAAGATGTGTGTGTGTGTGTGTGTCTGTCCTAATTGGTGGATAATGTGTTCTTGCCGGGGTCACAACTGGACATAACTGCAGGCCTTATGTGCTTCATGTCATTATAAAAGAAGCCAGTAGGGGCCACTGTTGTAAAAGGGACCCTGATAGACGCATTTTGGTAAAGACCCACTAGAAGCGTGTAGAGGTGTATTTATCTGCAGAGATGTTACACCCTCTTCTTCAACTACATTTCATTCAACAAAACTATAACCTTGAGTATTTATGTCCTTTTAAAGCTTGTTCACATCCAGAAAAAGATACATTCCCCCATCTCTGCATCGCTGCAGCATTGTGTCAGCTTCAGTCTGAGGTTATGTCTACACCAACACAAGCATGTCTGAGTTGTCCCCTCCTACATCCTCTCACCAGACATTCACCTGTGGGTTCAGGGCGTAAACATGCCCGTCATGTGACCCCACCATCACCAGACCGGTGAGAGGATCCACAGCAGGACAGCTCTTCACAGCATCTCCTGTCTCGAACACCCAACGTGTCTCTCCAGCTTCAGCGCACAAGAAATATACGCAGCTGTCGTAACAACCTGAGAAAGAACACACCGAAATGATCCAAGAGACTCGTGTAAGCTGTAAAATGTTTCAGAGGCAGATACAGACCTACGATAACGAGGGTGCCGCAGCGAGACACGGCAGCCGAGGCCTCGATTCGACCCCCGAGAACTCGCTCCCATCGTAGGCTCCCAGAGAGCAGGTCTATGGCCTGCATCCTGTGGGAGTGTGAGCCGATAAACACCGTTGCTTTGGACACACTGGTTTCCCCATCTGCTCGGTCTTGCACTAGAAGCACGGGGGAGGCGTCCACGCATCTGCCGGTATCTGAGGACCAGCTCATCCTGAGACCCACGTCAGCATCTCGGAAAGAATCCTCTCCTTTAAGATTTTTGGTGATGTTTGCATTCCCCGTGTTCATCTCTATCACCTCGCCTGCTCGTCTTACAACTATAACACCGCATTTCTCCACCTGCAGAGTCTCGGCTGATTCTCGCTCTCGCTTTGCTGCAACCACAGGGGGAGGATCCGCGTGCCGTTTCTTGACCTCAGACGACGACGAAGGGCCGTTCTCGGGCGGTAGCATCAGCGTTACGTGGCGCAGTACGTCTGAGAAGGTCCTGTCAAGTACAACCTCCAAAAGCTCTGGAGAGGAGATTCCTACGGTGGAGAGGATGTCTTCGCACAGACGCAGCGCTTTCAGAGAATCTCCACCACTAAACAGGAAGTTCGACTGCTCATCAATGGTCGCTTCTCGAGTGAGACCCAACGTGTCCTGTCGGTAGATGGATCAAAACTCTGAGTTTCGACATATTCATACAATAAAGTATTTAAATAGTCAGAGTGATGATACCTGCCACAAAGTTAGCAGAGTTTGCTTTAGTGTGCTGCCATCTCTCCTAGAAGACCCCGAACACTCTCTCTGGTTTTCATAGATTCTCATGAGCGCCTCCGTGTCGACTTTACCTGTTAAAAAACCAGAGTGATGAATGAATGAGTTGTGCTTTCTCCTCAGGAGCGTCTGTGTGTCTAATGCTCACCATGAGGAGTCAGACATAAGGCTGGGACGAGCACCAGCGTGTCGGGAATGCCGTGAGAAGGCAGCAGCAGAGACAGCCGGCTCAGAATGAGCCTCTTCAGATCTCCGTCTGTACCGCCCGCCTCGTCCAGCTGGTGTTTGACAGGCAGATGGAGGTTCTGCTGATGCTCAGCAGAGGCAGAGCACGTTTGTTCTGCTCGCCGTTGGACAGATGAGACGGAGGAAGCTGCCGTCTGGTCTGCAGCAGCGGAGGCCACGACGAAGGCGAGGAGTCGAAAGCCGTCGTAGAGACCCACGGCGCAGGCCTCCACCTGAGGCAGAGTCAGCATCAGCTGCAGGATGGAGGACAGAGTCAGAACTGGAACTAATTATTCTGCTGCTGCTGTTTTACATTTAGTCTTTATCTATTTGATCATATAATCATTGCTGTTTTTAAGATGTTTAACCCATTTAGACCTAAAGTTTTGCTTAAAAAAACACAAACAACAAAAACGTTTTGTTTCTCAGCCTCTAAACAAGCTAACTTGGCACAAAGAGTAAAGAAATTTGGGTTTAGAAGAATATTTCTCCCCTTTAATAATATCGATTTCTTCCAGAAATGTTTACAAATATGACTAAAAATAGTGTGTGTGTGTGTGTGTGTGTGTGTGTGTGTGTGTGTGTGTGTGTAGACCTCCATGTCAAACAGATGAATCTGTAC
>JAOXYM010000015.1:24075990-24110213 GCA_028567055.1 Leptatherina wallacei | reverse complement strand
GAATTGGAGCTGCCGCACGGAGGAAGCCTCTCTCACAGCCCAAGTAAGCATGGAGGAAGCCTCTCTCACAGCCCAAGAAAGCATGGAGGAAGCCTCTCTCACAGCCCAAGTAAGCATGGAGGAAGCCTCTCTCACAGCCCAAGTAAGCATGGAGGAAGCCTCTCTCACAGCCCAAGTAAACACAGAGTGCAGCGTCAGGAAGCTTGGATGAATCAGCACCGGCCTGCATCCGATGCCCAGTTTTCTGGACTCTGTAAGCGGATTGTACAGAACTACTGACACATCAGCAGTGTAATATCATTTTTTTTTTATGATTTCTGAAATCTTTATGCTTCATTTAACAGGAGGTTCACCTGTGAACAGAGGGGCCAGTGTTTACTCCCTCGGGCGATACAGATGAATTCCTATGCAAGGCATTTTCCTTGTCTCGCTTTCATTGTCGCACACTTGTCTTTTCCATCACAGAGACCAAGTGGGACAAGCCTGCATGCAGAAAACTGTTTATAGATTATGATTGTTTTTTGCATTACTTGGCTGTTTATGAGATTATATATATATATATATATATATATCTGAAGCATGTTTATTGGATGCTGCAATTGTTAATGTTAACTATCCTGTGGTTGTATTTGTCAACATTGTTTGTTTATAACCCTTTTGAAATTGAAACTTTAGATTTGAGCTGTGATGCACAGTTACTACGGCTTCCTGTTCATCTTTAATGGTAATTAAATAAAAATGAAACTTTTTAGTGTTGAAAATGCGTCATATACATGTCCTCATTGCATGTTTGGTTTCAAGTTTCTTTAATTCGTGTATCGTTTAAATGTTGGGAGAAAAAAAAAAGGCAAAAAGAGTCAAAATACAGCAAAGTGATTCATTTTAAGTAAATAAGTAAAATAAAGATCATTTCACTTTTTGTGTGTGCGTTTCTGACATGGAAAAGTCAATGGAATGCTCAGTTTCTACTTAACACATGAAGTTAGTTTCAGTGTTTGCTGAAAACACATTTGTTGGAACATTAAAGACAACACAGCAACAAAAGGGTATTTTGGTATTCTCAGAAAAGTGCCCCTGTAAATCACACCATCCAGTGCCATCAGGCTGTAAAAAAAATAAAGTACAGTGCTGCAAAGCTCAGTCCCGAGGTGACCAACAGCATCATGTTCAACCTCTGAGCAATGTTGTGAATGTAGAGAAGGCCTGTGCAGTAATATGTCCCTGTAGCAGTACTAGGATCCTGTTGAGGAAGTGTGTCGTTCTTCCACAGGGCTGTTGCTGCTGTAGTGATGGCACAGCAGTTACCACTCCAGTTCCACTGGATATTTCCCAGTCAGGCAGGCAGTGCAGTGGCCCACTCTCTTGCTGGACTTGTTATTGGATCTGATCTTGTCCTCCTCTTGGAAGGAGGTAATCCCCTCCTGGACAGCTGAGACGAGGCCCTCCACGGTTAGATACTCAACGCTGTCAGCACCTACACGGGTGTTTATAAAAAAAACAAACGCACACTTAAATTCTGTTTCTCAAAAGGAGTTGAAATCTACAGGGAAGTGAGGAAGGAGACCAGGGGTGTCAAACATACAGCCCTGGGGGCTAAAACCGGCCCACCGGAGGGTCCAATGTGGCCTGCAGGATGACATTTTTGAGTAAAAGCAACTAAGTCCTAATTTCTCCACCTGAGGTTCAATTTTTTATGTTTAAATCTAAAACATTTGTGGAACTGGTGGATCATTTGTTTTAACTTTTATATCTGACTTTAGTTTTTATGGAGGTTATCCGTTCAGGTGGTTTTCTACAAAAAAAAAAAATACAATTATGAAAAATACATGAAGTGAAAAATATTGTTGAAACTGCACTTTCCAGAAATTTCAGGTTCATAATGTTTTCTAAAAACGATAGTTAATTAAATGTAAACATCTTTAACATATTTATACTTCTTTGCACTATTTATTCATTATTTTTAGGCTATGCTGCTGTTTTACTGGCCGGGCCCCCTGGAGATGAAATTGTGCTGCATGTAGCCCCTGAACTAAAATGAGTTTGACACCCCTGACGTAGACAATACCGTCAGTTATACTACATACCGATATAACCAGCAATGTCCTTAAACTCTGGCTTGTTGGCAATGAGCTCCTCCTTTGTTGGAATGTTGATGCCCATGTAACACGGAAACTTGATGGGTGGAGATGCCACCCTGATATGGACCTGTACAGGAGAGCGTTTAGGTTCATTCAATCCCAGCTGAGTCAGTATCATGAACTGGTTTGATCTGGCAATTTGATGAAAACAATATAGCAAAAATGTTCCAGCTGGCCAGTTTGTAACAAGAAAATGGATCCAGAGACAAGAATGTAATAACTAAGTTGGAAAAAAAGGTGCCTCAACTCGGTACTGAAGCTTACAGTCTCAAGATCGCTATAGTAACCAGGTGACAGTTTTAACACTCAGTTGATAGGCAGACTATTGACTTAACAGTCCAACAGCTGTAAAATTTATCCTGTAATCCAGACCGACCAGCTCGAGAACCACAGTATATAAACTATAGTTTGTAGGGGTGGGTTTAAAAAAATCGATTTAAATCGATTCAAGTTAAATTAATTCAATATCGATTCATAAAACTAAAGATCGATTTTTTTTTTTGTTCAATTTAAAAAAACAAAAAAATAAATTTTTATTATTACATTTTTTGCAGGTATGTCCATATTTTCTGATGACGTTACCCAATTTAGAGCAATTTTATTACCATGCTCCGTGTTTTATAAAAAAAGTTACCTGAGATTAAAGAAAAATAAGTGTTGTTAAACAATTGACTGGAAATGAATCGAAATCGACTATTGTGAATCGAATCGATTCAGGGAATTAGTGATGATACCCAGCCCTAATAGTTTGCATCATATAATTTTCTCAAGTTCTTGATCACTAACCTCTGTTGCACCAGCTTCCCGCAGCAGTTTAATAATGGGGGAGATCGTGTTGCCTCTCACGATAGAGTCATCAATAATCACCACTCGTTTCCCAGCAAAGTTGTCCGTCAGCACCCCAAACTTCTTAGCAACTCCTAGCTGCCTCAAGCGGGTATTTGGCTGAATAAACGTTCTCCCAACGTAGCGGTTCTTACACAGAACCTCAGTGTACGGAAGACCAGACTGAGGAGGAGAAGCGTGCATGTGAGAAGAGAGGTCCACCAGGTGGTATTAAGAGCAGATGGTTTGTAAACAGACCTGCTGAGCATAACCCAGAGCTGCTGGGGTGGCAGACTCTGGCACAGTGCTGACCACGTCTGCATCTGTTGGAGCCTCGATGGCTAACTGCCGACCGCAGCGCTGCCTCACGGTATACACCATCTGTCCTGCAATGCAGTCGGATTTTTGTCATGATAGAAAGCAGCCGTACACGGGACAAAAGGAATTAGCGGGCGTGTTACAGCTGAACACCGGTACCTTCAAAAATGGAGTCTGGTCTGGCAAAATAAACATATTCAAAAATGCAGAAGGCAGGGAGATCTCCTTCAGGGCGGGGCACGACACTCAGAGACTTGACGCCATGCTTGGATATCTGGACAATCTCACCTGGTAAGACCTCTCTGTAATACCTGAGTCAGGAAGTGACAAACAAGTCTCAAGCTCACATCTACAGGTTTGCTACAATCCAGAAGATGTTGGAAACCTACTTGGCTCCGATGGACTGGAAGCTGCAAGACTCCGATGACACAACCCACCCCTCGGTGTCCTCCTCTCCTGAAGCTAAGGAAGGAGCAAAGAGTCAAGTTAATCATCCACCAGTGTACCCATCTGACCTCTGATCAAATTAAAAGGCAAGCCTGTCACAGGAAGACCCTCTGGCCTGAGCACTGTTAAGCTCTGGTGAGGCCCCTCTCTATCAGTAAATAAAAGGTCTTTGGAGGACAAACACGTTTGTTTCCAATGTGCAGACAGACTGATGTAATTGTCACTTGTAAAAAAAAAAAAAAAAAAAAAAAAAAAAAAATAGAAGAGAGCTCAATGAGTGCATCCTCTGTTAAGACTGACAAAGGAGATTCTGGCTTTGCACCAGAACTGACATGCCTCCTGTTCCCACTCCTCCAGGTTTCAGGATATTCAGGCCTGTAGTCTTTTGTGTAATCTTGCTGGAAAACAACACAAACCTCAAACATGCTCAGATACCTGTACTGTGGAGCTTAGAGATGGGTACCAGCCGTCCAATGCTGAGGGGCCGATTTCCATAGGGATCACGCACCGCATAGATAACGTCTTTGAACATGACCAACAGTGAGTACGATGTAGGAGTTTCAGACATGAGGTTTTTAATTCTATAATAACAGAAAAATAAAAAAAAGGTGTTGAAATATTTCAGATGAAAGAAGAAAAAAAAAAAAACATTAATTAAGCATAAAGTCAAAGTACTCACCTGGCAACCCAATCAGGTGTGTCCAGCTCCTCCATGGGTGGAGTAAAAGCCAGCAGCTGGGTGATGAGCTCGCTGTCTGAGCTGGTCGAGAGGCCGACGCCATGGCGCATTACCTGCACGACACCGTTATGACGGATTCATACAGAAATGTTATTTAACACCTTGCACACAGGTATTTAGAACTTAAGAACTAACGACAGGAGAAGAAGGATGTCACTTCTTTATATAATCACACAATGCAGAACACAGACTATTTAAAACATATCTTATGCATACTCTTTTATTTCAACTAATTTGTTGTCATGGGAACTGACAGAGACTCAAGAAGACACATTGATATGCAGCACAGTCTGGCTGGACAAGCAGGGAGGTCACCCTCACCTTTTTCCTCAAAGCTCGGGCATTAACCAGCTCTCCATTGTGCGCCACAGCAATCTTGCCATGCAGCGTATCCACCACAAAGGGCTGGCAGTTCTGCAGCTCTGAGATCCCAGTCGTTGAATAGCGTGTGTGACAAATGCCAAGGTTACCATAGCGCAGCTTCAGAAGCGCCTCGCCTGGGAAAGCAGTGCTCACTAATCCCATGCCCTGAGAAATCGCAAAAGGGATAATTGTTTGTAATCACAGCAACATGCAACAAGCATGCTGCACACTGTACCAATCAGGTCAAAGCTCTTTAATTACCATTGAAATTACCATCTTTTTTTGGTTTTTGTTGTTCTCCCCCCCAATTGTGTGAGTTATGCTGTGTGGTCGTAGTCATGATTATGTTTACCTTGTGGCTTGTGTATGTGGGTAGACTTGCTCCATTACTTGTAACAACCCCAGCACTTTCCTGACCCCTGAGCAGACAAAAGCAAAATATAAATTGTAATACATCTGTGGGAAGACAGATTCATGATGAATGATCTTTGTTCATCCCTGCAAGACTTCACATGAATCCCAGTGTTTTCCATTGGTCACGTTTTGATATGCGCCTCGAGGCAGATTAAACTGGTTTGACTAAAGCGGAAAGCAGCAGGAAAGACGAGCGCTTCTCTATTGTGGAGCTGCCGTATATGGAGAGTCGTCTTGCTGCAGTTTCAGACCATTTACCAAGCTGCTTCTCAGATTACAGCTGGTCCCGCCCCCTCTGCACACAGCTTAAGCCAGTGGTGAGGCTGCTTTTCAGCATGGAGGCGTTGCTTTCAGGCTTAACCGCCTGGTTGCCTAGGGAACCGGGCAGCAGAGACAGAGGGGCTGAGGAAAAGAAAGCGTTTCCAGGTCAGCTCAAACATGGAGAGAGCAGCAGAGAGACAAAGGGGAGATGATAGGGAGGTGGTGGAGGAAAAAGGCTCGGTGGAAAGGCAGTGGGGGGAGGCAGAGGTGCTGGCTCTACTATCAGTGTGGGATGAGATTGGAGCTCAGCACGTAGCAGAGAGCAGAGCCACATTTGAGTTGATCTCAGAGCGTCTGAGGCGGCTCAGTGTTGTGCGCAGCTGGCGGGAGTGTCAGGCCGAGAGCAGAAGCCTGGGACTTCAGAGCAGGAAGTCTGACGCAGCAGCAGGCACATCAGCAAACTACAGCCCAGGAGTGGATGGAAGGCCGGTGGAGGGCTGGGAGGAGGATGTGGGTAATCAAAGAGGAATCTACTCTTCCTCAATCCCATTACCAATGCATGAAGGTAAATGTGGGCTTGACACCAACTGTAGTACTAATAATAACATACGACCTATTTGTAAACTGACAAAAAGGATAAACACGTATTTTAGTTCAACTAGTTTCTGCCTGCATCCTCTAAAAACAGCATCCATCTCATTTTCCAAAATCAGAGTTGAGACAAAAATAACAGCGTGTGCATATCTGCAGGAATCAAGAGTCGCATCCATCCAACTCTTTCTTTCACTCCAAACGTGGCTGAAGAAGGAGGGCGCCACTGGACCGACGACGAGGTGCGGGCGCTGCTGTGCGTTTGGGCCGACCGGAGTATCCGGGAACGCCTGAAAAGCACGCTGCGCAACAAGTGCATCTTCCAAGAAATGGCCCGTCAGATGCAGAGGAAGTTCGGGGTGGTACGCAACTGGAAACAGTGTCGAACCAAATATAAGAATCTCAAGTACGACTACAAGACGGCTAAAAGCGCTCACGTGGCTGGAGGAAGCAGTTCGGGAAGCCCGGGGAAGTACATGAAGTTTTTTGAAGAGGTGGAAGCGATCCTGCTTGACCAGGGACTGGAGAATGGGACCGTGGAAATGCAGAAGAAGCTGTATAATGGCGAAATGGGAGCAGGAAGGCTACAAACACCAGCAGGCAACACCTCAGATAATGAGATTGTCATAGAAATTGATGATGGTGAGTACTGCACATAGTAGCGTTAAAAGTCGAGACTTCCAGATGTTCATTTTCTATTTAATTTTCAGATGACAACAGTGATGACTATGACGTCGATGGAGACATAGAAGCCCAATGGAGAGGCACAGGTATAATAGCTTCTATCTGCCACATCCCCTCTACTATCTAGCAATAGAAATAATACAAACTCTTATTCATTCCAGAGGCCCATTTAACACAAACAGATTCATGCAGCTCGGACCATTTCCACGTGGTCACAGTTTCGGACACGGGCCGAAACTGGAGCGACCAAGAAGTACGAGCACTCATACAAGTCTGGTCCGACGAGCGCATATGCAAGCAGCTGGAGAGCTCGACCAGAAAGAGGGACATCTTTGTGCAGATCTCCAACAGGTTAAAGCAACAAGGCATCGAGCGCGACTGGAAACAGTGCCACACCAAGTACAAAAACCTCAAGTACCTTTACCGGTCCTTACAAAGAGGGAAGACTGATGAAGCCGACCCCAGACGACTCATGAGGTTTTACGATGAAGTGGAAGCCATTATGAATCACGCTAGTAATGGCTCAACGCATGATGGAGACGCACTAGCAGCGTTGGACGGTTTTGAGGGAAACCACGAGGACGATGTCTACCTGACAAAGACAAACACAGTGACAGGGGTGGTGGAAGAAATGGATGAACAAACGTGTAGTTCTGATTCTGCGTCTTCTACAGCCACGGATGTTGCGTCGAACACCAACGATCCAAAGCTGCATGCGGTCAAGGACAACCGTCTGGATCAGCACCACAGACTGATGAGTGAGCAGACTATCATCGTCGTTTCATTGATCACTTAGCATTTGGCCTTTAAAAACGCAACGATTTTGCCTTGATTTGACATTTTCCCCTTAAAATGAACTCATAACATAACTCTAATCAGAATAAATCTAGAAATGAAACATTGAAAACATTTTTTTTGTTCAGAACTTTAACATTTAAATCGGCAAACCAAAGTTGAAAATAACATTTTTAAATCAGAGCTCAGAATAAAAACCCAAAACACACTTTTAACTGTATAATGATGCCGTTTAGTTTTGATCACTTTAAAAAGGAGATAAGTAAGCTTTTCAAACTTATTTCTAAATAAACAAACACTGTGTTGTCTTAATCTTTTATCAGTTTTTTGTTGTATGCTGTTTGCAGACACGTCAGAAAGAGAAGATACCGCGTCAGCAAACAGAGGGATGAAGAGGAAAGCTGTGGATCAAGGTTTGAAATATAACTCCATCTGCTATCACTTTGCAAGTCACATGATGTCCACAATTGACTGAAAGCTTTATAATTGCTGCCTCGATCCCATGATTTGCCATGGAGGCTCATAATGAAATTACAGATAAAGGCAGGGTTGTAACAAAAGGCATGAAGCCTGATTGAATCAACCACAAAGTAACTGTCTTTTACATTACTACAAAAAATAAAGTAATCATATATAGCTTCTTTTTTTTTTTTAACTTGACAGCCTACATTTGATATTTTTTTTCAGATCTCACACTCAAGACGCCAGCAAAAAAACTGTACACTGGCCGTGACTCTGCTGATAAAGTGGAAACCCAGTGCAAAGAGGAACAGGAGCACATCCCCATAATAAAGATCAAATCCGTCTGTTCAATGGCCCATCCTAATCCATCCTCACAAAGACAGGTAATATCTACTAATCCAATGTCCCCATCAGTAAAATACCTTCCACAAATGAGATTAACTGATGTCCAAGATACTCTTGAAACCGGCTGAGGAAGTATATCATGAGTGATACACTTGACATTAATTTGACATAAGTAGCCCTACATTGTCATATGATTTTTGCCCCCCCCCCCCCCACCCACAAAACAAAATAGAACATCTTTTTAGAGAGACTGTGGAAATTATGATCAGGTCTGATCTTTATTCTGCAACATTTGACAGGCTAAAATGGTTAATAAGCCGATTTTAAATTAAAGCTGTGAAGAAACTGAGTTTTCTGAATAAAAACGGGGGAAATGCTCAAGTGTTTTTTAAAGGACAGAATTTCTCCAGAAGTGCCAGAAAAAACAGCGTTTCTTCAAGGCGCGCGACTAAAATCAGTCCCAGTTAACGAGTTTTAAAAAAATAACTCTGAAACTTGTTGAATAAAGTCATTTTCTTCATAAATGGAAACATATTATGAATTTTCCCCCACGTCTCTTTTGTTTAGGTAAGACAAGCAAAGTTTTGACATGTCGCTCCTACAACTTGACTCTGGAGATGTGCTAGGACGTAACTAGCAACCCGATCATTTTTCTTATTCCACACACCTTTACGTTGCTTACCTGTGCTGTAACGCCACCAGTCCCAGAGTCAAGACCTGAGCCACCTCCAGCTGCGTGGGCCACTCTCCCGCAGCAACACACCCAAAAACCCCGCACTCCTCCCCGATGCCGGACTCCTCAAACTCCATGTCACCGTCGATGTCTGTCCCCCCCGGTTCCCCCCGTTAAGCAGACGGACAATCTATCTGCTTTGGCTGTGAGCAATCAGCGTGCGCGTGCGTGCACGCCGCTACGGTATTGACCGAGCACGTGCTAGTAACGGTACAACGTGGCGGACAACACGGTCAGCTGACGCTGTTAAGTTGCCTCACAAGTCCGAAAAAGTTAGTTTATCACAAAAAACAAAAAATCGATTCACTTTAAACACAGGAGAGATCACTATTAAATAAATTAATCAAAAACAATTTGATTCGATGAGCTGCACTACAGAAACACGTGTTTTTTTGCAGCTGATTGTTGTCAAATGTATTGATCAGGTCAAAAAACGTCCTATTTCAGTGATGATTAAATTTTTTGATAAGTTATCCTCTCATCAAAGAAGATGGTGGCACTTAAAAGTTTCTCTCGTTAATATTTGATATTGGAGCGTCTTCCTGCCACGTGGTTAGGATTGCGCTGCTGTGATTGGTTGTGTGAATCAGTTGAGGGACGTGATTGGTTGACAGCGGACGTAAGTTACGGCCGCTTCCCTCCTCTTCTGCTGCTGCATGCCTGCGTGCCTCCTGTTGCTTCACCTAACAACTTGAGAAGCTTTTTGATTTGTCTTTCAGAACTGTCCACGATCAAGCAGGACCATGGCCTCCACTTCAGGTACCGTACGGTTAATAATGCACGGCTAAACTTAAATGTGCAGTGTATTTGTATTTATTTGTGTTTTCTTTTAGAGTTGAACATCGGGCAGAAGCTCAATGAGGGAAAGACGAAGCAGATTTTTGAGCTCGTCGACCAACCCGGACTGGTTCTGGTGCAGTCCAAAGACCAGATCACCGCCGGGAATGCAGTGAGGAAAGATCAGATGGAGGGCAAGGCTGCCATCGCCAACAAAACGACGAGCTGCGTGTTCAAACTGCTCCAGGAATCTGGTGAGGACTCGCCAAAGTTGTGTGAAGTTGGTAAGACCAATCAAAACACATTTTGCTGCAGGTTCCCGTGTGGGCTGGGACAGATGTGTCATGCTCACCCTTAGGTAACTTTACCACACATTCCTTGGTCCTGAGTGAATTAAAACCACGTTGATTGAATTTTTTTTTAAAGTTATATTTAATTTTTTTTGTGAGCATCTAAAGACATGATCTGACTTTAAAGATAATGTCAATGGGATGACAAATTATCAAAGACATCCTTAGACTTATTTACTTTCTGTCAGTCATTGAATAACAGATTTTCCTTTTTTACTGATTCACATTCTGATTGTTTGGTTTTAAATGGAAGAAGTTTCTGAACTGATCTCATGCATGGACACAACTGATGGTCCTCCTGCTGACTTGTGAGGAAGCATGGTGCATGCATGGCTCACGTTATTCCAAGTGAATTTCTACCTTGATTTTATTTCTGCGTAATTGGGTAACTTGCAACGATATGCCACTTGTGAGTTTTGTGTGTCAGCCGAGTTGTAGTAATTGCTGTCTTGTGACTTGCAGTGTGGCAGCTCATAACTCACCAGAGCGTGACCAACCACATCCCAATTAACCAGAATTAAATTCTTTTGCTGAAATCTTTGTGCTTACTTAAGTTTCTAAACGGCTAGATAATATAAAGTTAAAGAAATATTATAACATTGGTGGGTATGTTACCTTGATACAGTCAAGTTGAAGCACTTAGTGGAGGCAATTATAAAGTTGGAAAGTTATTTTTTAACATCTGCCTTGTCTTTCAGGCATTAAGACTGCCTTTGTGAAGCAGCACTCAGACACGGCATTCATCGCAGCCCACTGTGAGATGATTCCCATTGAGTGGGTGTGTCGTAGGGTGGCAACCGGTTCCTTCCTCAAGAGGAATCCAGGTGTCAAAGAGGGCTACCGCTTCACCCCCCTGAAGATGGAGATGTTCTTTAAAGTAAGTCTGAAGACTCAGTCTAATTACATCCAATGTGATTTTTCAGTCTTAAAGTGTGTTTGTATGTGTGTACTCATCAACAATTCTGATTTTTAGGATGATGCCAACAATGATCCGCAGTGGTCAGAGGAGCAGCTGCTGGAGTCTAAATTCTGCCTGGCTGGGCTCACTATTGGTCAGTGTGAGGTGGACATCATGAATCGCAGCACTGTGGCCATTTTTGAGATTCTGGAGAAGGCTTGGGCTACTCAGAACTGCACTCTGGTAGACATGAAGGTATGCAGTGCAACATCACCCTCTGCTGGTGGTTTTACGGACTTTAAAAAAAAAAAAATTCTTTTTTTTTTTTTTTCTGACCAGTTGAGCACTATCGAAGTTCTTTTTTTCTTTTTACATCCATGTAGATTGAGTTTGGCGTAAATGTGAAAACACAAGAGATCGTCCTTGCTGATGTGATTGACAATGATTCATGGAGACTCTGGCCAGCTGGAGATCGGAGTCAGCAAAAAGATAAACAGGTCAGTGTTCCAGCTTCTTTCTGCTGGATTGCAACACTTTTAAAAAAAAAAGAAAAAAAAAAGAAGAATTTAAAAACTTTATTTTCTTATATTTTGCAGGTTTACCGAGATCTGAAAGAAGTTACTCCAGAGGCAATGCAGATGGTGAAGAGAAACTTTGAGTGGGTTTCTGAAAGGGTCAAGGTATGCTGAGCCCCTTGTTCAAGTCTAATCTGTTATCAGCTCATGTGTTAGTGGAACAAATAACTATTAAGCATAAGATTGGCCCTTCAAAACAAAGTAAGAATAAAATTGCATATCTCATTTGAAGCAGTTTGGCACATTGTTGCACTGCTTAAAGCTGACAAATAAACTGGGGCTAGTATGAAGCTAATGGCTCCTGTGTTGTCTGTAGCTGCTGTTGGAGCCCCAGGCCAGTGGCAGGGTGGTGGTTCTGATGGGCTCCACCTCAGACATGGCCCACTGTGAAAAAATCCGGAAGGCCTGTACCTCCTACGGGATCCCCTGCATCCTCAGGGTCACCTCGGCACATAAGGGTCCGGATGAGACTCTCCGCATCAAAGCAGAATATGAAGGTGGGTAGTAATGTTTCACATTAGCTAAATAACTCTGGGTGGAAGGGGTCATGTCTTAATATGTCTACCCTGCTTTTCTATAGGTGATGGCATCCCCACCGTATTTGTGGCTGTAGCCGGCAGAAGTAACGGACTCGGGCCCGTAATGTCTGGAAACACAGCATATCCTGTCATCAACTGCCCTCCTCTCACTCCAGACTGGGGAGCCCAAGATGTCTGGTCTTCCCTCCGTATGCCAAGTGGTAAGCAGAGTGCTTACTGTATTATCGGCTACTTGTCATTTTTATCCATATTAACCAGGCTTTCCCTCTATTTTTCTTTAATTTCCCCTCACAGGCCTCGGCTGCTCCACAGTCCTTTCTCCTGAGGCTGCAGCTAAGTTTGCGGCGCAGATCTTCGGTTTGACCGACCACCTGGTGTGGTGCAAACTGAGGGCCTCCATGCTCGACACATGGGTGGCTCTCAAGCTGGCAGACAAAAAGTTACAGGCCTGCAGCCTCTAAGTGGCTAAAGACCAATTTGAGCCCCATTCCTCAATGTCATGTCTTTGTTTACCCATTAACTGTAGAGGTTTCTGATACACTAATCATTCCATTAAAAGAGAAAAATTAAAACTGTCTTTAATTATGTGTCTGTGCTTGTTTTTAATGCAATTGAAGGGCTTCTCCCACAAATGTTTTTAAAGGGTCATTAATAGCCTTTAAACACAATACTTTGTGAGCCAGAACCATAATTTTGACTTCATATGTCAAAGAGGACTCTCCTTGTTTTATTTCCTCAAGGAAGAGGCAGGGCATACAGTTGTCTGCAAAATTATTCATACCCCTCCATTAAATAAAAGGCAAAATTGTTCATAGTAATTCAAATAACAGGAGACTGAAAAAAGTAATGTAAATTTGCTAAATTATAATTTGAAATAAGACATTGTTTTTTTGTTTTTTTTACTTGAGTTGAAAAAAAGAAAACAATAGAGTTCTGGGCCAAAGAGAGCACTTTGCTGATGAACAGTGGGCCAAAATACCAGTGAACGGGTGCAGACGTCTGATTGAGGGTTACAGAAAACACCTGATTGCATTGATTGCTTCAAAGGATTGCTCGACAAAATATTAGATTACGAGTGATATAACGTATATTTCTCATTTTTTTTGCTTGTTTTTAAAAATGTTTTTTATATTGAACCACAATACAAAAACAATCACAATTTTCATGAAATGACTTTAGTCAGTTTCAGCTTATTGCAGTGACGGCTGTTCTTTAATGGAAGGGTATGAATAATAACTGTATATTGGCACAATAACTCTAGTTGCTAATTACTTGTAGCTTTAAGATTTCTGTATTATTAAGGATACCAGCACCAATCCTTAAACTTTTTGAAATAAGTTTAGCAAATATTTCAATCCTTTCAGTGCATGTTGGTTAAACTACACACAGGCAGCAACGTCTGGAAGTGTGAGGCTGTTTTAAATGGAACAGTGTGTATGTAGCACCATCTGAAAGCAATACAACCAATGCCTCCACACAGGACCTGTAATTTGTAGATGGAAGAGGTGTTTTTTTTTCTTTTTTTTTTTTACTGTCGTATAATCACATACAGGGTTCATTTATCATTCATTTCCAATTTATAGTAACTAAACCTAAATTTAATTCCTTGTGCAGGGAGATAGAAATAAATCATTTGGTCTTTATCAGGTCTTAAAATGAAGTGAACCTATTCTTGGACGAACAAAAACACGAGATACTACGCTGCCATTTACTGGACAAAAATGCAGAAGCACTGTGTAAAACTACACACTGATGTAATAATTTGTAGAGCCAGCTTCAGTAGCAATAACTTGAAATCATTTTCTGTGTGATATCAGTTCATTGAGGTTTGCATCATTCATTTATGCAAAGCTCTCTTAAAGGTCCCATCACATCATTTCAGTCAGACTGAGGTCTGAACTTTAGATCATTGCAGCACCTTGATTTTCTTTTTCAGCCATTCTTTTGTAGGTTTACTGCTGTGTTTGGGATCATTGTCCTGTGTTGTGACCCAGTTCCAGCCAAGCTTTAGCTGTCAGACAGATGGCCTCACGTTTGACTCTAGAACACTCTGGTATACAGAGGAGTTCATGGTCCACTCAATGACTGCAAAGGTCCTGCGCTTGCACTAACTAAACAAAGTAAACATGGTGATGTACATTATTGTCAAACATCTCCGCTTTGGTCTTGTCTGTCCACAGGACATTGCATCAAAAGTCTTATGTCTTCACATGCAACTTTGCAAACCTAAGCTGTGCAGACATATCCTCTAATAAGAAAATGGTAGCATGGCTAATCTTTCAAGACAAATCATTCTTGTTCTAAATGTTCTGTCACGAACTTTAATATATAACAAACTAACTCAGGCCTGTAGTCTGAGGTGTATCTTTTTTTAAGTTTTCTGCTGTTTCTATGAGCATGGCACGGTTTGATTTTAGGGTGAATTTGCTGTGATGTCCACTCCTGAGAAGATTGGCAACTGTCTTGAATGTTTTCCACTTGTGAATAATGGACTAGAAATTTTCTTATAACTCTTCCCAGATTGGTGGGCAGCAGGATTTTTAGACCTGGGAAGGACCAGCTTTCCTTTAATGTCCTAATATGAAAAACCTTTGAACTAAAAGGGGACATACTTTCTTTGTCACACAACTGTACTTGCACTTCCCCCATTCATAAGTCACTCATTGTATCCTTTTTCATATAATCAATTTTTACAGACTTGCAATTTCCCCTCGGGGATCAATAAAGTATAATTCATTCATTCATTCATTCATTCATTCATTCATTCATTCATTCATTTTGAGCTATGTTCCCAGTCTAAAATCTTTACCTTTCATTTTGTTCCAGTAGTTTGCAGCCAAGGGGATGAGTCAGAGTATTGTGTCACCATTTCATTTGTTCTTCTATGACAGCATAGCTTTCCTTTTGATAGCAAATGATGGATATAATGACCTATGGTGAGCTAAATCTTCACTCACATGTGGGTGGCACTTGGAGGATGGAAGTGCTGCTGGTAGAGTGTGTTACTGATGAGTGCATGGAGGATGAGATTTGATCCAGAACTCTCCATGTTTTTAATCTGGTTTTGAATTTCATGGTTAAATGTTCTACTTACTGAGCAACAATCAGCCTCCCTATCTCCCACTCCATATGAACAGAAAGAACTGAATTGTAGCCACAGAGCTGAAATGGACATACTGTGTAAGTCTCTGTGACTCCAGGTTTCCTTGACAACAGTAACATGGCAACAATCAGTATATACAATAATCTGCCTTTCCTTTGCTGCTCCTTCTCTTATTGCCATACTGAGCTCTGAAGGTCTCTTATTCCCATCTGTTCTTCCCGGACTTTGATTATTTCACTGCTTACCATCGTCATGGAAACCATACAAGCTTAGATTAAATAAATGCAATCATTTGCAAGGTCTAACCCACTAAAGATTTGAGAGTATATATAGTCATGACCCTATCCAGGGCTTGTGTTGTTGTTTAATGTGCTTTTCTCTTCCCTCCTAACGCTAATAAGCAAACTATGACCAATTGTATAATAACAAAGATCAAGGCCAGCATGAAACGAATTTCTCAGGACTCAAAAAAGCTATTTATTTAGCTCGCAAAACTTCAAGGGTGGCAAATAAGTATCACTTCTACAGCTTATTTACATGTTTTCTACAACAGTACTTGATCTTTTCTTTACTTGAGTCTGGTCCGGTATACAAAATTACTGTATCATCGTAGAGATAAACATCACTAACTATTGTTTTCTTTCCTCTCTGTGCATAATGATCTTACAACATAGAGGAATAACATCCTGTTAAAACTCATCTTCACACCTCCTCTGTCACTCATCCTCCTCTCTTGTCCACTAAGTGCTGTTCCACTCCCTCTCTGTTGGTACACTACATCACTTCAAACTATTTTTGCTAACAATCAAAGAATTTAGCTCCTTTCCGTGCACCATCACAGCGCCCCCAGGTCGTGGCACGAGCGGGACTTCTGCCTCAGGAACTTGCTTACTTCTCGCTCCCGTGGGTACCGTGGTACCAAGCTTGTCAGGAAACGTTTGGCACGCGAGGTGATGCTTTCACGTTGGCCCCCTCCGCTCATGTCCTCTGCACTGGTCCCCGGAGGCCATGGGGGCTGACCCCTGGCTAGTCGCACTGCACACTCCAGGAGCTCTGGCGTGCGATGATCCAGGGAGGCGGAGATCTCCAGATACAGACAGTTGAAGAGGGCAGCGCTGGACATGGCTTCTGATGGAAGAGATGGACAGATGGTGAATGAACAGAAATGTCAGAACCGTCAGTTTAGATCTGTGGAGTCATTAAGAGCTTAAACATGGTACAAAAACAACACATACAATGTATTAAGATATGCTCAATTTCAGATTGATGTAAGCAATACACTTTTTTAAAAAATTGTATAATGCTAAAAAAAAGAACTGGTGGAACACCACAAGTCTGTAAAAGGCTTTAAAAAGAGCTTCACGGCAGTTTCCAAAAGTAGTGATATTAAGGAGGAAGGCTTCACCACTCTGTTAAAGACTCTGTTAAAGACTCCACAATTCCAGTATGCAACATTAAAGTATTTGCGGATGTAAGAGGATGAGGAAGAATGTCTTTACTGGAAGAGACAAAGTTATTTTGCATTTTGATCTTCAAGCCATCAGGCAGCATTTCACTAAAATCAGACACAGTTGGAGGGGTGGAAATCATTTCATGGGTTTAGAAACACTTCAGAAACCTGTTGTCACAAAACTATCCTTGTTGGCATTGGATAGGTCACCGGTCCACCACAGAACAGACACAAAGACAGATACCTACAATGCCATTCCAGTTCCAGGTCTAATTCCAGTTCTTCCATTTTTTTTACCCCCTCCATTTTGCAGAGGTAAGACTCCCTCTTTCAGATGTTAAATGGACTGTACTTGTATAGCGCTTTTCTAGTCATGTGACCACTCAAAGCACTTTAACACTACATGTTCATTCACCCAACACATTCATACAGCACCTATATTGTATCATACTTGGTGCTTGGTGTAAGCATTCATACCCCCGATAGGCACATCGGGAGGCAGTGTAGGGTTCAGTGTCTTGCCCAAGGACACTTCGACATGTAGTCAGGGGGAATCGAACCGCCAACCTCCTGATTAGTAGACGACAGCTCTATCCACCCGAGCTACAGCCGCCTATCAAACAGTAGTGGCTTGTTGACTACTACTCCTTGATCTCTAACAGAAAAAAAGAGGCAACTGACCAACCTGAAAAAAGAAAAAAAAAGAAAAAATGGAGATCCAATCTCTACACAAAAAGGCCAAAGCCTAGGTTTGAGCCTAAAATCTTCTAGCTGTGAGTTGATACTGCTAACCACTGTAGAAATAAAAACTTATATATAGAAACAGGATAGAGAAACACTGCCACCAGCCAGCCAGCACATAAGATGCCTGGTATGAAAAGATGTCACGATCGTGATAAACAGAACTGTATATATACAGAACACATACACAACTGAATCAAAAAGAAGCAGAGTGGGTGGATGGGGTGTTTGCCAGCCGAGTTTAAAGCAGGTTATGTTGAAATTCAGTCTGCAGTTGTTTACTGTTTGGAGCCGCACGATTCCTTTACTTCAAGGGAAAATGTCACGTCGATTCAATGTGAACCTGCAAACAGCCGATATTCCGACATTAGCTAACCTAAACAAGGCACAGACAGAAAACTGTAATTACTCTAAAATACCTCAAAGATCCAGAAAATAATAAAATACCTCATGTAGGCTCTGTTACACGGATGCTGTAAAATCTGTATGAATGTGGAGAGGCAGTGCAGTCACAATGAACGCTCTCCAGCTTGAACTGTAATTGTGGCACCCTTCATACTCCCACGCTGCGATTTACATTTACGATAGTGTTTACTGACAAAGAGCTGAACCCCCTCCCCCCCGTAAAGGGAAACAAACCATAAAAGAGGTGAGAGAAAAGGGAATATGAAGAAGATGACAACAGGAACTTCCTCCCACCTTGACATGAGACCTCGCGCGTGCGAACGAGGTCGCTCTTGTTACCAACGAGGATTATGGGAGTCTGGGGCTGATTCTCTCTCAGGAGAAGTCGGAGTTGAGCGGTACGGTGGAAACTACGCCTGTCAGTCACCGAAAACACCAGGACACACACCTCACACAGGAGAGCTGACAGATCCTGTGGGACAAGTAGGAGAAACACAGCAAAAACATGAGTGCTGCTACTACGGGAGCTGAAAGGTTAGTTTGAAACACCTTGATAAAACGTGTAAAAATAAGTAGAACATGAGGAGTGACGTGGTGATGTTCTTAGGGATGAAAATCTTTTAGAAAAACCTTTTACTTCCCATCACTCTCCTGTTCAGAGCCTACAGAACAACAACAGAGTTGCTGCTTGAGGATTTCTAACATTTCTTGTTCTGAACTCCTGAAAATGAGAAGGCACTGCTGTAGAGACTGCAGCAAAACCTTAGAGACACACACATAACCTCAACCTTTCCAAGCAGTAATGAGAAGCCAGCCTCTAAAAATAACTGAGCATGAAAACATTTCTGAAGAATCCTTCTCAGAAAACAGATTAAACATGAGCCTGCCTTCAGTTAGTGCTGCTGCCATCATCATGCCATCATCCACTGACTTTTTAAGTCATTTAGCTAATGTCCCTCATTGAGCAGGGACTAAAAACGCGCTCTGACAAGACACATGATTATGATCCAGGAAGAAAATGAGTAAACTCTTTATAGTGCCACATCAAATAGTTTGTAGAAGCAAGAGTCGCATTTAAGAATCGCTATAAAGAAGATTGTCTGTGTCATGATGGTATATACAGCCTTTTTAAATATTCACCGAAATCATTAACACTTATGCAGTCATGTGGATCACCCACTCCGTGGGCGACTCCAGCTTACGTCCACACTTTGAACTATGCTCAAGGGAAAAGAGGAAGAAGCATGCAAGGCAACCTAGTGAGCTCTGCCAAAGAGATGCACATGCAGCAAATTTACTATTCTCTTTCTGTCACAGGGTTTCTCTGAGCAAGTCGTCCATTTCTGGCACATGCTGCCAGATACTGTGCCATAAGCATCTTTTATGCTTCATTTTCTTTTCTCCTTTACATTCTTGATGTTTTACCACTTTTACTTGGCAACATATTGGCAGTTTAACATCTTGAGTTATTTTCTACATGTATTAGCAAGTTCTTGTATTAGTCGTAAGCTAACAGCATGGTCACAAACTTGTGTTTGGATGAGGCCGTTTTAAGCTTCTTCATAAAATATCCAAGACTTCAGCCAAAATATATTTATATACCATGGCGAAGATGTAAAAAAAAAAAAAAGAATTTCAGTCACTGTGCACACACTGTAAAGCTGCAAAGAGGGCTTAGTGGACTAATGAGGGAGCAGGGAGCACGGAGAATGGGAACCATGAAGTGTTGTTTGGCTCACCTGTCTCCAGTTGTCATAGATAATGATGGTGCTCTCCTCATCATCCACGGTGACTGTGTGAACATAACCTTCCCCTAAGGATAAGGACAGGAGCAGATAGGTCTCAAATGGGAGATGAATGCTGTTATCTATTTACTCACTGTTCACAGCACAATGACGATGTACACCACACCTTTCCAGAGCATTTATTCTACCAAACACGTGGTTTTGTACCTTCAGAATCCACGGACGCAGTCCTATCCACGTCCCCGGCGAGGGCGATAGCCAGAGAGGATTTCCCCACGCCGTTCTGCCCCAGCAGGGCGATCCTTAATGGCCCATCAGGTCTGCCCTCTATAGCCACAATCGGGGTGTCATTCAAGATGGAGCTGAAACTATTTGGTGAAACCGAAGGCCCAGCTGCACCTGATGTCCAGTCACAGTCATCGTGGACAGCTTCTTCTCGCCTGAGTTGGTGCTTTATTGGCAGAGGAGTGCTTCCTCTGCGAACTGTCGGGGTGCTGGACAGAGTCATACTATCACACTAGAGAGGAACACGGATGGATTGTCTCATCATTATGAAACATTAAAAGCCCCTTTCAGCTTGAATTAAGTTTTTCTCATAACTTTAAACTTCACTTTCAAATAGTTTATGCAGAAAAATTATTATTCTTATTTCATAAGACCATCCTACGTCTCGAAACAATTAAGGATTCACACATTTGAATACAGTAAATGTTCACCACAATGCTACACAAATTGGTTAATAAAGCTAGTATTCCTTTTATTTGAATTATAATTGAAAGAAAAACATTTGGAAGTTTGCCTTTGATTAAAAAATTCACAAATTTCACAAAAGAAACAGCATCCAGCATGCTGCCGAGTAGAATATACATCACACACTTGTGGTCTGTGCCACTTTAAATTTGTTGAGATAACTTGATTGTAAATAGTGAATAATGCCTTTTATTGGTGCTGACTTTTCTTTTTAGATGTTTAAAGGGAAAACAAGCTTGTCAAATCCAAAATTTTCTGGTATGAGGGCCAATAATCTATGTTCAAAATTAAATTAAACCAGCATTCAAATTGAATTGCTTTAGACTAAACAAATAAAACCAGTGGATTATGTTAACTCTGAGATAACATAATTTACTGATCTAATCTAACACCAGAAATAAAGTTAATGCAACAGTTGAAGATAAGGTAAGTATAATATAACATCAAATCCACTGAGTGACAATACAAGAAACTTGTTTCACGTTTTTCGCTTCAAGTGTAACACAATATTACACAGAATATATATTTTCAGTTTTTAAGCCACTGATTCATATAGATATATATTGAAAATGTTGTAAAATTATGTTACTTTAATCATAAAGGCGGTCCCAGAATATGTTGCTATCATAAAACATAGCAGAAAAAAGAACTTTAAATAATTAAAATTTAAAACACCTGCAGCATTTGAGTCACCGAAACTGATGGGACACAAAGTTTTACGCTACACCTAGAGCGAAAACGCTATGGCCACTTGGTAAATGCCAACCTCATTTTGTAAAATGTGGAGTCATTAAAGACTATATATATATATTCCTCATATGGGTAAGTGTTTTAAATTTTAAGATGTTAAATATTACTCAAAAAAGAGAAAGAAAAATGGTTTTGAGCTGTCTGAGCTAACTTGTGGCTAACCCTTCCCGTTCTGCTAATTGGCGCTAGCAGGCAGTGAGCTGTTGTCAACAGTTTATCACAAACACAATTGAAGGGATGGCCAGTGTAATTTAACAGTGGAAAAAAGAGCTAAACGAAGCTTTGAAGTTCCTTTAGGATCTTATATACTTAAACAAGTAATTGTTCGTATTATTTTTCGAATTCCACACTCTAAAAACATGAATTTCTTGCACATTATAATAGAACCAATACCCAAAGGATATTTATTTTATTTTTTTTTGCCCTCAGAAACTCCAAGTCTAGTATTTGGTAATGCAGGACCCACATCCTGCACCACCACCCACATACAACGTATGCATGCACACTGACAGTATACAAGACTATAAATCGTCAGAAACAACAATGCTGCAAAATTGAATGTCTTATTCTGTTATAAAGGGTTTAACGTGCCCCCTACCTTGTTTGCATTCTCCTCTTTGCCGAGCCAGTTTTCGGGCACATCTGTCGGCATCTGCAAACTGAAATCAGTCATTGGGAATAAAGGGTCCAGAATAAACCGGGACTACCCCTCTAACCCACCCCTCTGACTTTATGAGCCCCAACCCAAGCAGTCCGACACGGTCTCTCACCTGTCAGGTGTCTGTCGGCAACTACAAAGTAAGCACGTATTTCTCCCTCGCGCTCTCTCTATCTTCCCTCACAGGCTTACTCTCTCTCTCTCTCTCTCTCTCTCTCTTCCTCCCTCTATTTGCTTCAGTGTCTTGTCTCTTTCTCTCTCCTGCTCTGTGTCCTCAGGTTAGGTCCCAGGTCCAGCTCTGCAGTCAGCACAGTCATTCATCACTCCACACTTACAGTTGTGTGACTCACTAACTTGACACCTAAATGCATCCAGATCTGGATTTTCTTTTTTTTTTCTTGCTGACAAAAAATGAGATTGGACAGCAGGAGGACTCACTTTCTATAAGTGTTTGCTGCAGGTGCATGCGGCTTATGATTAAAAGCAGAGCAATAATGAAGACGGACAGCGGGGAAGAGTGCTGTAGAAAGATGCTTAATGTCACAAAGCACTTTTTAACCTCTTGGAGATGGGGGAGCAATACAGAACATGGCCTCTAGGGGGCAATGCAAGACAAGCGTTCTCCTTACTAATTTGTTTTGTTGAGAAAATGTGCGTATCCTTGGGGGATATGTTTAAATGGTTGCATCAGGGTATGCTCACCTGCATTACAGAGCTTTGACAGACTATCTACTTGTTAACAAACTATATTGCTCAGCCTTATCCTTTTGCCTCCCACAAACACAAATAGACACCAAACATTTTCTTAATAGACTTGTTTACATTGTGTTAAATTAAGTCTTTTATGTCTCATGGTCCAAAAGGTGTATTTGGATGTATTTTCTGTCAGAATGTGAGTGTGACCACGAGCAGTGGTGTGCCCCTCCCACACAATGCCACAATAGACTCCGGCAGTGAGCAGCCAGGGCGCTATTATAGCCCTAATCCTGCTCTTATTATACAGGCCAGAGAGAGAGCGAGAGACACAGAGAGGGAGGTAGAGATGAAGATGAGGTCATCCCAAACAGTGTACACCCAGGGTCACTGCCTCACTATAGAGGCACAGGGGATAAAGAGAGAGATGGAGCCGGGCATGTGGCTGCAGAGAAAAGGCCTGCAGGAGACTGAACGTGGTAGATGCACAGATAGGGGGATGGAGAGGAAAGGGGGTTAAAACGTACGTGCAAAGGTGTACAAAAACAAAATGACCCATGACAAGGATGTTAAAGAACTTTGTTTATTTCATAGGCATATGAAACCACACTACAACAGGAGCAGGAAACCTTGACAATGGTCACTATTTTTTGTCATAATGTTAATTCTAATCAAAATTGGATTAAAGAATAAACTGTAGGAAAGTAAAAATACACACTAATGGAATAAAACCAATAAAATAATTAGAACCAGTACATAAATAAATGATAAATACTGAATAAATAAGTGAATAAATAAAAGAACAATTTATTGAACCTACAACCAAACAAAATAAATATCTCTAATGCATGAAATCTGGCAATAATTTCATGGTACAGTTAAGAAAGTGTCTCCATGAAGATTTTTTTTTCTTTTTTGTGTGCATTTTTTTCATCCCTGCAGCGGTAATTTATCATTGATAGCCCACAGTACCCAAGTCCACAGTGACCAGCTCTGTGGTGCTGCATTTTACATCAGATATGGTGATCGTCTATAAAAACCGGGGTGTTCAATCTGCCTAGAAAAAGCTTTTTTTACTCTGGAGAGCTGGACACAACCACACAAATCATGCCACACTTTTTTCCTTTTCTCTATCTCTGTTTTTTTTTCTTTTTTTTTAGCTGCTGGGATTAGCTCCTTAGCCTCTTTCAACAATTGCAGTCGCTTTAGTTAAGCACACTACCCGCCGCACGTCTCTGTGTCAAATGTCAAAACCCACATTTGAGAGCAAATAGCAAATCTATTCTGTCACTGTTATTGGCTGAAAGTCACCATTTACATCTAGCAAAAAGTCGATTTCTTTGCTAAAACACAAGAGCTATATCTTCACTATCCATTTAGCACAATCACTGGAAGATCCCCATGAAAGGTATCCTTGTACATTCTTTAATCTATGATTATTCTTCTTTCTTTTTTTTTTACAAAGAATAACAAGTTTTGGTGAGCTTAAACACTTTGGTAGGCAACTGTGAAATATTAGCTGGCAAATATTCAACTGCATGCCATGGACACTTTATCCAAGCCCATACCACTCCACATATCACCACTGCACTACTCAGACCTCTGCAGCTTTAGCAGCTTATTGTGAAAAAAAAAAAAAAGAAATAAGAAAAAAACTACAGTGAGCCTCAACCACTCATTTGGAGAGTACAGTCCAGATATAGTATAATATTGCATAGATAACATGATCAGCAGTGCGAGGTACTATGATAGTTTTATTGCAAGATAAATAATTTTTGATGGTTTTCCTTTACAGTCATGCTTGTCAACTTTTGCATTGATATCACTAGCATTAAAGCTCTCAGCCTTTTTTCAAAAATATTTTTGCATTCACAGTCAAGTAAATCTGAGTCTTTAAAGCAGCCTTCGGCTGAGTCCAACCCCATGAATGAAGTCAATTCCCCTTCTTTCACTCAAAGGGATGTTTTTCACAGTTTTATAGCCCCCCCCCCCCCCAAAAAAAAAAAAAAACTACCTGCCAAAACCTCTCTTCCACTTTCTCTCTCACGACAAACACAAGCACGAGTGCACACACATACACATCCTTGTTTTCCTCCAAGTCTGATTACTTGTCAATTATTGCTCCATGTTGGTTGTTTTTTTGTCCTCCCTTCCTCACTTTGTGGATTAAACTCAGAGGAAATAATCAGGGGGCGGGGAAGGTGGGTTGCTGGTGCGCGATGGAGGGGCATCGCTGCCAGTGCTGTGGTTTGTGCTGAGGAGCTTCTCGTAGCGAGCCTTGTAGGCGTCTCTCTCCCTCAGCACTCGAGTCAGCTCACACTGTAACTGTTCCAGCTGAAGGGAAGTGGGAGGGAAAAAAGGATATGACTATAGTTTCTTTGTGCTTTGCTGAGCAACACTGCAGAGATGGTGACTTTGTATGACATATTTTGGCAGGAGAGTAAGCACAGTGTGTCAACAGTATTGTCAAATACCTTACGGTTTACTGTCCTCACCCCTTTAAGATTGCAATTTCCAAATAATTACGACTGATGTTAGATGTAAAGTAAGTAAAATGTAGAATGAAGGCAGATAACATGAGAGGAAATGCAATGTTTACGCATGTGTGTTTACCTGTTGTGTGAGGACATGTTTTTCTGACTCCAGAGCATGGCGGTGCTGCAGACGTTTGTAGCGGCAGGACTGGGCATAGCCACGGTTCTTTAGTGTGCGACGTTTCTGCTTCAGGCGCACCACCTCATCCTTGCTCACTCCACGCAGGTGTCGATTCAGCTCGCGCACCGACAGGCTCACCAGCTGCTCATCAGAGAAGCGCTCATTCACCCCACACTGCTCAGCAGATGGAGAAAACACACAGAGAGAATATGCTGTTTCTCACCGGTAATTGGCAATGAGACACATGCAGGAAATGACTGGAGGTGTTTGTGTGTGTGTGTGTATGTGTGTGTGTGTGTGTGTGTGTGTGTGTGTGTGTATGTGTGTGGTTATAGGAGTGTGAAGTGAATCTGTCCAACATTCAGATTTATATATCTGTATATAGAATTGTGATGTGACAACTGTGCATATGATGTGTCAAACAAAGTGTGGGTGTGTGAGCATGTCTGTCTGTCAGGGGGCACATTTCAGCACCACATGCCCATAATCTGTCATGTAATCTGACTAAGTGTGGGTGACAGTTATCAGGATTACACACGGCAATAATAGCAGATATTATCATAAGCTCACACTGTGCTCTACATAAAGATCCATCCAGACATCTTGATCACCCAGCACACAGATTACAAACTTCATTTACCTTTTTGAATTACATCCGATGGAAAACATCCAAGACTGAATTGTTACTAACTTACTTAATGTAGCTGCAAGCAGAAATAAAATGGATGTGTTTATCAACAGCTCTTTAGTTTTCTGTGGCCATCAATAAGGAAGCTGCTTTACAACAGCTACTTAATACTGATGTAGTAAAGCACAGCTAAACCAATGTAGCATATCTCCTGACAAATGGGGAGTAATTGAAACCATGTGCGTCAGATCTCAGGTGATTTAAACTATATAGTAGATTCATCCAGCATCTGCAAATGTCAATTTATACTGGGGCGATTTCACAGTCTAATTCAAAGACTTTGTACTCTGAAAGGAAAAATCTAAACTTGTATCATTACTTGTTGTTGCTTTGTTGGAAGCAAGGCTTAATGGTACTTTAGATAGATGCACACATAAATAACCATGCTCTACCGTCCTAATCCTAATCCTTCATTGCATGATCCCTCTCTCCTTCCGCCCAGCCCTCACATGCAACACCGTCTTCACCTCCACATATTCCTCATTGTTTCCTGATTAAAGCAACTTGTTGAGCATCATCATCATCACTCATTAGCTTATCTCATCTAATCTGGATTCACTTGTACCTGACTGATTTGGTGGTGATGATGGTGATGGTTGCCATGCATGGGGTGGTGCGGATGATGCTGGTGATGGTGATGCTGATGGTGATGAAGGCGGCCCTGAGGGCTGAGGGGTTGCGGGTAGGGGCCCGAGGCAGGGGCGGCGTTGGGGAGCGAGGGTGGGGCAGATGACAGGAAGACAAGTGGGCGATGGCACAAATCTGCTGCCTTGGCGCAGGAAATGTCTCCTCCGCTGTCGCTGCTAGAGTCTCCCAGGTTGCTGCTCGAACTTTGAGAAAGACCTGGGAACTGAAGACGGGGCAGGGAAGAAGACATTGTCAACTCTTCGATGTCTACATATGGAATAAAAGAGAAAATAGCCTTCACACAGGGATGGTTGTCACCTGTGAGCTGACAGCTGCAGCAGCTGAGTTTAGCAAAGCCTCCACGGCATCCTCACAGCCCAAGAAGCCATTCACTGGCCCCCTCTCTCTGTCCCCTCTCTCTGGCACTCCTCCTAAGGCCCCCAGCAATGTGGCGGGCCCCGTCACCTCACCTCCAAACTGTTGTTGCAGCGCCGCCAGCCAGATCAAGTCCTCCAGCGAGGCAGGGGTAGGACCCTGAGGGCCTCCGTGGGCCGGGCTGCCCTCCACGTTCCCCTGAGAGCCGGAGCTGATGCCAGAGGTGAAGCTGTTGGATATGGAGAGGGGGAAGGAGATGGAGGAGGATGATGAGGAGAGGGAGGAAGAGCCTGAGGGCGGCGGGTGGGCATCACTGAGCGTAGGCGAAGGTGGCAACGAATTGTAAGGACTAGAGCTCAAACTGGAATCCTGTGGAGGGTGACTGGTGTACGGAGAGCTGGAGGGGTCATGGGAGATGCCAGTTTTGGGATATGCGCATGGAAGGGGGAGCGGAGGAGTGTCAGATTTCACCTCAAACTTGAGGAGATCAAAGTCATTTAGGTACTCCATGGCCAGAGGGCTGGGGGGGAGAGAAGGCATGGGGAGGGAAGGAGAGGACATTGTATGTGCTGCTGCGGCCGGTGGGAGCTTCAACAGGGTTTTTCCGTATGTCAGGATTGTTGGAAAGCCCACGCTTCTGCCTCAGTGCGGCTCATAGACAGCAGCAGTGGTGATATCAGGAAGTCGAATGGTTTGTTAGTTTCCTCCTTGAGGAACCGAACGTCCACTTTTCCCTGTGTCTGTTTCTTTTGTCCTGAAGAAACAAAGAAATAGAAAAAAGAGACTGTTTTGGATATCGGGCCAATAGATGGAAATAATCAGATCAATCAACAACGTCCAAAAAGCCTCATTTGTATAACTTTATAATTAAATATCTCCTATAAAGGGTAGCTGTAAATGATACTGATGCTCATCAGATATATCATAATGTTGTTGGACTCCCAGTAGCAGTAGAACTTATTTCACTCATACTTCTTTTACAAAACTTGAGGCATACATTACCCAGAATGCATTGTTAGTTAGCGTGAGATTGTTTGTTCGGACCCAATCAATCCTAACCCTAACGAGCAGTCCTCCAACATACTCAGTCCCTAACCACCAATAACAGCAAAGTGTCTCTCCCATTTTATCCATGTCTCCGATCCAATTTAGCCTTAGCCTCGTGAGATTTAGATGCCATGCTAACGTAGCCTTAAGCTGCTAGCCTGGAATGGAGATGAGTGGGTTGTGCAGATGTAACATGCTCACCTTCCATTTTTTATTCATTAATTTTTTTCTAAAATGGTTCTTTTTAGGGCCCTGGGAAAGACTGGTAACCTGTCCAGGGTGTAGCCTACCTCTCGCCTGCTAATTGCTGGGATAGGCTCCAGCCCCCCGCGACCCTGTACGCGGTACAGAAAATGAATGAATGAATGTTCTTTTTAGTCTAAATGATGTTGCCTAATCTTACATCTCTTCCAGTCTTTTTTATTTGACTTTGCACTGTTCATTTGGAAGCTGGTAAAGGCTTAATACAACTTTTTCCTCATATACACGCCACTGCCTTTTATGAGCTTCGAAGCCCCTTAAATCCACTGCAGGACCACAAAAAGTTATTTATAACCAATATGTTGACATCAACTTTTTATAGACTATACAACCCAAAAAAGTCCTCTAAGTAATGAGCAAAGCATCAATATATGATACATTAACCTTCTATAAAACCTATATCCATAGCTTATAACCCTTGAATAATAAAATAAATAAATAAATAAATAAAACTGAAGTGTTATTTTTTTTGGTTTAAGTTAGTATCTTAGACCTCTTTGATATGCCTTATTGGCAAATTGCATCTGAAGACGCTTATCTGCGGCACACTCCCTCTACCTCCATCTTAATGCACACATGTATAGGACTTTAAACACATGCACACTCCCATACACGTGCATGCTTACTGAAATATCAGAACTATTGAAACACATCGACAAGCCCTTTGGTTCATACTTAAAATATTTATACTAAGTAATGTAAACTGTAATCTGTCAATCTCTAAATGAAAAATACTTCAAGTTTCTTTAAAGAATGGTCTCTTTGGCCTGTCAGGTGTTACATTTTATACATCTTTATGACAGATTAATATTAATATTTCTCATTTACGAAATCATACATCAGTACATATAAAATGAAATATTTGTGTTAAATAATTTCACTTAACTCATAACCAGCTAAAGCACAAGAATTGAGAAGAATTAATCATTTTTGATGGAAAGATCTACAAGTCTCCAGAGAGCAAATCCAATTACCAAGAGGTTCAGACTTTAATCCAGAGCCAGAGACTTTCTAAAAATGAATTGAAACATTTTTATACAGCCGGAAAATAAAAAATCTAGTTTCAGTGAAAACTGTTGTTAACTTAGAAGTTACATATCAAGGCTTAGATGTTGGTAGTAAAGTGGAGAGGACTTGCAGGTAAATTGAGAATACAATAGGTTATTAATCTAACAAGTCAAAATATTCCAACAAAGCTGCACAAACTCAAACAACCAAGTGTCTGCTCACAACATGGAAAGTTCAATATTTCCAACCTACTCTACACTGGTAACTACTTATAAGAAAGCTGTGAACCAGCAAAGCCTCTTCCACCAACTCTAATTACAGACCTTCAGATTTAATTGTTGTTATTATCAAAATGAACTCCTAATTAGAAATCCACCTTCGACTGGTGCCTCTACTGCACAGCTCATTAGTTTTGCCCCCTGTGGGTCAAAATGGATTGTAAAAGAAAGCAAACAGTGACAGGGCTCCATGAAGGCCTCAGCCTGGCTCTGGACCAGTCACGGCAAAAACACACTCATGAGAGGAAACAAAAACTAGAATGAAATTAGGCAGAGATGAAGGTCTGAAATGAGAGACAAACAGTTAAAGTGAATGAAATGATCCTACCGTCGGTCATAGAGATGAAGGATAGTTATGAGTTCCTTTCAACATCCCCACCAGACACACACACGCACACAAAAATAATCGACTGACTGGTTGACTGACACGTTTTGAAAGAGACACAGAGGAAACACAGAGTGTATGCGTGTGTGTGTGTGTGTGTGTGTGTGCGCATGTGAATGTAGATAGCTCTCTGTCACTGAGTGCCACTGCCCCCTTTCTTTCTCTCCCCTCTGCTGCAAATCCCTGTTTGCAACAATCCCCTCCTCTCTCTGTCTCCCCCCTCATCCCTCTCTCATGGTTCACAGGCATGTTCACACTCTCTGGCAACGTCTCGCTCCCTCTCTCACTGGTGTCTGCTGTTCTCTCTTTATTCTATTTCTCTTGTCTTGTTTCTTCTCTTTTCTTGTATTGCTCCGGCTAACACCTACACATTCCCATCTCGCTCCTTTTGTTGTTGCATATCATCTCTTGCAAAAAATAAAATAAAAACCAGAACATTTTACAGTGTGCCACAGAGATGTGCTATTTGTAATAATTGGGATCATTCCGACACTGTCACAATGTGCAATTTCTGCACGCACACACTTCCACAGCAAGTTATGCTGACAAATTAGATTCTGCTTGTCATTTGAAGGTTTATGATTACTCACTCATGGCTGAGTTGAAAAAAATATGTTGTGTTGCCCCAAGTTAAACTTTAGACTCTGTGCTGCCTCACTGTGGACGTTCACTTACCGAACTGAGAAGAGGATATGATGTGGGAGGAACTGCGAGTAACAAGTGTTCATAGTGACACAGACTGGAGGCGTAAAATACATCTTTTACAAGTTTTATCATTGGAGGGTTGTTATGTTTCAAATGAGGATTGTAGTCACAAAATGTACAGATGGCTGGCAAATTAAATGAAATTCTGTAGGTTTCTTAGTAAGTTGGTTGGCCACTACATGGTTTTAGCTCCACAGGTCAGGAAACTTACATTTAGAGGGATATTCCTTCATATCTAGCTTTAATGATGACGGTGGAGAACAAAGTTTAACGTCGGCCCAAAACCTCCCACAGATTTTAAACTTGATGGAGAACTTTTAACCATCATATCTGAATCATTTTCATTCTTGTCTAACATGTCACCCTTTAACAAACCTTCTCATTCTCAGCTCCACAATTTGCCATTTAGTCCATCAGGTCTTGCTAATAAAACTGCATTTTCCATTTTTCTTGCCACCTTTTCATAGGTTTAGTCACTCATGATAGAGTCATGATTCCCTTTCAGATCAGAATGACTAATAAACTCTGGGAATCAAGGGTATCTGTCCACACATCCTTTTTATTTTGGTCTAAATGCCCAGGATGTTGTTTGCAGATGTGATTTGTGGTGGCTGTGCTTTGGTTGCAAAGCCCCTTCAGCACTCTTTTCATGTCTTATGGATGAGAGGGTTTATTTCCTGGAAGAGAGAACTCACTAATCGGATAGGAAAGTTTGTTCATAGGAGATAAATTATCACTCGGAGCAACTTAGTATTGATTTGCAATAACTCTTCTTTATAAGGGAACAAGAGAGCCCAAATAGGAGCAACATAATCCCTCAGGATACAGCAAAAGAATCATATCTTGTCTTTATAAGTGAAGGGCTCAGTTTTTTTTGTTTATTTTTATATATTTGCCATCTCTCTTTATAATGGACTCATAATAAAGGTTTTGACTATTAATCTAACCAATGGTCTTTAACTCTACAAATTACTGCAATTTTATAGGCTACAGCATGAAGTAGTAATATGATACATGATGCAGTGTGTCAACAATAATATAATGGTATGAAAAAAGTCTTACTGTATAAGAAATGATTAAAATTTTGATAATGAAGAGATTCTTTCAGCTAAATATTTTTTATAACATCTAAATTAAAATCTGTTGTGTACTTATATGTGATTAGCGGCTCAGACATCCAAATATGCTCCCAAATCTAATGTAAATTTAATTGAATTTAATTACATGCGCTGAGTATTATAATGAAAATGGGGAAGCATCAGAGCTGAGCTCACTTTGTAATCTCAACCCTTTTAACAGCCAGTATGAATTCTGTGGGAATTTTTGTTTTTGTTTAGCTTTTTACATTTCATTGATTTATTGTAATTATCATTAATCAAACTTTTAAATGAATAAAAAAATTATTCTTGACAGGCATGGAAGCCAGCCAAAACGTATTTGCTTTAACACACCGGTTTCATGCTGGTGTGTTTCATGCTCATAATGCATAAATAGTTTTGGTATTTAAATGTCTAACAATGTGAGTACAAACTAAAACATTTCCCCAAAGGAGTGAACATTTTCCTCACAAAATCAACAACCCCTTTGTCTCCACACTACACTTCCTCTCTCATTGGGCCTAAAATTGGATGATTATTTCTGCTTTTTTTTTCTATTTTCTTTCCTTTTTTGACCACCTAAGTCTGCCAAACAGAGAAATGCACAACAAGCACTTCTCAATGCTCCTTAAAAGCTAAACTTGTTAATCCTGAGTCTCTCTGTGTCTTAATAGTGTCTCGTTAAGGAATCAGTGCGTTAATAGCGTCTTCACAAATCTGATTTAGATGGTAAACAAAACCTTTAAGGCAAGCAGACATGCTGAGTCATGGGAATAAAAACACAAGAGTGGCAAACAGAAGTTTAATGTTTTGATTGGATATAATTCTTTATTTAACACGTTTACAAATCCTGGGATCTTTGAAGATATTTGTATATCTAAATAAGTATTCTGTCTAATGGGCATACGAATGAAAGAATAATCATTAAAAGGAAAAAAAAACCCTCTTCTTCCTGTTTCTGTTTCCTATGCTCTCTGTTTTAACCTCTCTATCTGACCATCATTTGTGTTTCCAGGGAAAGCTTAGCAGCTAAACCAACAGGGCCTCCCGTGAGGGTGAGGGACAAAGAGAGGGAACGACACAGAGGAACTTACCTCATACTTCGTGGCAAACACACCACCACCACCTCTCCTGCATCTATAGACACACACACATTTATCCTGCAGCTTCTCCGTGCATCGCACATTAAGGTGGGCCCCATGAATTGATTGTTCACTGATTTTTTTAGTCTCACTTCTCGAGGTACTCCAGTAATTAGACCTTTTAATGACCCAGCACTGTGATTACAATAATGGGTGGAGATAATACCAGCAGTAGTGGTTATATTGTTAATCTTAATGAACTCCCATTCACCTGATGTTCATGTGGCTTGTTCTTAGTAGATAAACTGAATGTGAGGAATGGAAATAACATACAGTGCAAAAAGGGAAGCTGCAACATCACGTCCTGGAAAGAAAAAGTTGTATAGAGCGGTTTTTTGGCCTCGGGACACTGCTGGGCACTATGCCATCAAACGAGCCAGGAACACAGAGTTTTAAGGTCAGAAAGTTACATAATGCTTCTTTAAAGGAAGAGGTAAGAAAACAGTGCTGGGAATGAAATTGGGAATTTTTGATAAAGTCATCTGCAGTTACAGTAGATCCGTTTTATTATATGTTTTCTAACCTTCAAAAAGTACTTCTAATAAGTAACACAGTGGTACAGAAGTAATGCAACAGGAGTTGAAATAAAGACTAAAAGGCAAAATAATGTCAATGAAAAGTAAGCAGAAAACAGCAGCAATCTTCAGGTCCATTGCATGCCCATTGTTTAGGAGCTGGTTTATATCCTGCTCCTCTCATCCAATGTAATCTGTTACTTGTTGCCGTATCGAACAACATTTTTCTGTCATCATTTACTGTTGATGCAACCGGTGTGTGACTAACCAGTCTCCCTTACTTACAAAGAGAACTTGTGTGTGTAGCACTTCTTCGTAAATCGGAAAGTGACACAAAGGATTCTTGACCAAGCAAGTATGTGATGATCTGGGAATGAGAATGTGATGCATTTTATTGGAATCTAAAAGAAAATGAACCTGCACCCCAGCTCAGAGACGTATGTAAACATAATACTCTAATTTAGATTGAAATACTCGAGGAAGCACAACCATCTGAATGAACAACAGTGGCGTGATGTTTATTGTCCTAACAGAGAGTGCTCTGAATGTAGACTGCTGCAGTTAAGACCATACATGCAGTCCTACGTGAAAAAAACTTCACCCTTTATGCCTTTGTGTAGTTTTGTGTAGTTCTCAGTCAACTGTGCTGGATCCTTACCTAATCTATAACTTAAAAAATAATGACTTCAAGTTATAAATACTGAATGTGAGCTTAAACCAGTGAGTGAAATCACAGGGTGATGTAATAATAGCTAATATCTTGTGGTAAATTATTACTTCCTTGTTTCCTGTTATCACAGGCAAAATGCATGAATTAGGGGAGAGCGGGGTAAGTAGTGCCAATTTTTACTTAAAGTACCTTTAAAGAAAGGGGACTACAGTAATGCCTCC